>CM024761.1:74454454-74634639 GCA_014218235.1 Colocasia esculenta | reverse complement strand
AGAGTGCGAGAACCTATTTCCCGGAGGCTCCGTTTGGACCTTGACTGTGGATCGACTACCCTAGTTGTTGGTGGCTTCTTAGCTACCTTGGTCCCGCGTTTCCCTCCGCGAGGGACGACTTTGTGGGCTACGTATTTCTTTGGCGTGATTATTTTCCTATCGCTTACTTGTTTAGTTGGTATGAATCTACTATTCTTTATTGCTTAGTGTTGATCACGTCTTTGGAGAGTCGTAGTTCGTCGGTTAGAGTAGTCCATGTGTGTTGTCCCGCATCAATATGTGATGATGTGTTTGAGACAAGCCCATCATTGACAGTTGACAGTGATCTACGAGATTTTACTAGAGATCAATACATCTATGATATGATATGGTGTGAACTTGATGCACACATTCTATGCAGACTGCAACTTTTCAAAAGGCATATTGGTTTGGATACCTTTACAATGACTTTACTCGTGCATGACTTGGTTATTCCCTTGCCTCTTTTATGGATATTGCGACACTTTAAAACTCGAGGACGAGTTTTCTCGAACCAGGGGAGAATGATGGGAAGCGAGAAGCTACATAGTTGGTTTGGCCCATTTGGAGTCCATTTAGAGTCTTCTTATTTTTCTATAATTTTGGGTGCAATTTTCGCACTATTTTTAAGTCCAAGGGTAAAGTAGTCCAAAAAGAGTCAAATTAGAGTCCATTTAGCTTTTATTGTATAATTTTGCATTTATTTATTTGAGTCAAGTCTTATTTGGGTAAGAGTCTGTATTTTACTTTCTTTAAGTTTCTAATATGATAAGTCTTATTAGGGATAGAAGTCTATCTTTAATTTGAAGTCCATTATGATTGGGAATAGCCCAAACCTATATAAACATATGTATGGCTTTATTTTGAGATAGTTGATTATTGATGAATTGAAAGAAAAGAAAAGTTTGGCTCTTGTTCTCTGCGATGGAGAAGATTGGAGCTTTAAGAAGAAGCATCACCCCAAGGTGGTCCCTGTGAAGGGGAGGGTGCGAAGTCTACACCCCCACCTTCTATCCCCTCTCCAGTGAGACTCTGGTTATCCACCTTCTTCCCCTCGTCCTCTGTCGTCCCGCATCAATTTTACCTACAGATAACTCAAACTGTTCCAAAATGGGTTAAGCTAAGATCAAGGATACAATATCCACAGATAAACTATCTGCAAAACAAAGTGGCCCCACCTCCAAAATATCCCCGCTACTCGTAATAGGGGTATTATTGTCATGTTGTGTTTTAAATTTAACCTAATAAACTAGTGAGATGGGCACAGCAGCTTGCCTAAGGAAGTTGCAACCTCTCAATCTTGTGTGCTTCAAGGTTTGCCGTATTGAATTTCAACTTTGTCTCGGGAGGTCAAAGACAAGAGATCTCGGTAAAATCTTGAGAGATCTGGATAGCATTAAAAAAAAAGAAGCGCACAAACAAAAAAGATCTCAGAGCTTGAGAGCTGCAGCAGCCTCTTGGGGAGACCATCGAGAGAGCAGTGAGCGAGAGAGGCGGAGGGTGTGGGAATCAGGATTCGAGATGTGGTTTTTCATTTTTCTCTCTGTAGGGTTTTACTTTAAGCATAAATAAGTATTAATTTAATATTATTGGGGCCCACGATGGGACCCTTCACTTATTAAAAAAAAAACAGATGTGCCCGTGACCCCGCCTAGGGAAGTCATGGGCCAAAATTTTGGCACTGAAGGGCGCAGCCACTGCGCGAGGGTTGTCGCCGAGTGTTTCGGTCTCCTAGTTTCTCAGGGACTCGCCGAGACCAAGATTCTCTCAAGATCTAGAGAGAATCTCGCAAGCATGCATTCCATGGTCTACCTCTCCTTTTCTCTCTTGTGTCTTCTTCCTCCTCCTTTCTTCTTCCTCTTCTTCTTACACCATGTAGCTTAAAGCCTATATGAACAAGTCCATCTATAGGTATTCTATGGTTTTTTAGGGATCATCAAAGCATAGAATTTTGTTGAGATTTATGGTAGAAAAGAAGACAAAAACCTGGTAAAAGGAAGGGGTTGGAGGTGGTAGGGACTGCCTTCAAGGGTGATTAAATAAGATGAGGGCCATCTTTTAAAGATTAAAGAAAGAAATGTTTTATTAAAACAGTCAACAGAAAGGCATCTAAGTTCCCTACAAAATATTTATACATAATAAAATAAAGAAAGGAATCTGATGTGGTAGATTAGGAACAGCAATCTATAGATATCTCTGATGAGACAGAGGGCTCATCACTCATCTGCACAGCCAAATAAGGTAAGGTGGGATTGCCATTTTCAGATCAGAATTTTCTGACAGCGGATAACCAAATTAGACAGTATGCTTTAGTTTTCACTTCAGTGGGCAAGATAGATGCTCCCACAATATATCCCAGCACTCTCCATTGTTTACCTGTAATCTTCCCTCTTAATCACTGGATAACCTTGATGCTGCTTTTCAGATCACACTGCATCTGGGAATCAGAAACAATATACAAAACAACCAAAACAAAATGCTAAGGATTCAACTTCTAGGCCAGCACACAATCTATTCTTGCCTAGGTGGTTGTTTTGTGAGAAAAATACACATACATTTTTTTTTTTTGTAAATGCTCCCACAATTTGTTTGTTTATTTGGACTAGGCTTGTTGATGTATCAGCCATAACCAATTCGGTTCTGCTCCAAATGGGCCGATCCAGATCTCTGCATTTAGATATATATTTAAGTTGTAAAAAATTAAATAAAATTAGAAAATTGACAGAAGAGCACTTGTATGTATAGATCCCCATGATTTTGTATTGGAACGGTCAATAATTACATGTGATTATACACCCCAAAGTTAAGCCTAATTAGGGTTTATAAATTGGATGTTTTGCATAATTAGTCTAATTAAAATGCAATTAGGTATGCCAATAACCTAGTTGCACCCATTAGGATGTGTTGGCAATTAATGTCCATTAATTGCATGTGATTATAAATTCCCCAAATTTAAGCCTAATTAGGGTTTAAAAATTGGGGGTCTTGGGTAATTAGTCTAATTAAAGTACAATTTGGAATGCTAATAACCTGATTGCACCTATTAGGATGTGTTGGCAATTGATTGACAATTAATTGCATGTGATTATATACAATCCCTAAATTTAAGCCCAATTAGGGTTTAAAAATTGGAGGTTTTGGGTAATTAGTCTAATTAGGTAATCCAGTTCATTTTGTGTCAATAAAATGTTTTCACATCATGTTTAAGCATTTGAGATGGATGTGATGCATGGTAAGACTAAGAAAGATTAGATTAGGAATGAGTGCTTCAGTGAGAACTTGCGGATAGGTAGAATTAATAATAAAATGAGAGAAAATAGACTCAGCTGGTTTAAACACTTGCACAGTTGCCCTAACTCAGCGTCAGTTAAAAGATGTGATCAAATTTTAGTGGATATTGGTAAAAGAGTTCGGGGAAAGTCTAAAATGAGATGGTGCGATGTTATTAAGAAGAACATTAGCATATTGGGTATAAACACGAATATAGCACTTGATAGAAATCTTTGGCGGAACAAGATTCATGCAGCCAATCCTAAATAATGGGATAAAGCTTTGATGATGATGATGAACACGTTTAAGCATTGTACAATGTTAAATACAGTGTATGACGAATGTAGATGTGAATTTCTAGGTTGAATTAGCTACATTTGTCAATTTACATGTCCACTCAAATTATAAGGTAGTATGTTTGATCAATTTTTAAACCAACTAAATGCATACAATGTTTGCATATTCTTTTTTAATTTTTTCTGAATTTGTTCGGAGTTTTTTCCCCCTGGCTGATCCAAGATCACTTGAGTTCCTGAGAATCGGCCAGATTCGCCGGATCGGACTGGCCCAGATCGGGATCAGACCAGTCCGATCGGGGTTGGTCTTCCATGTCCCCAACAACGTAAGTTGATGTTAATCATGTTATATTCCAATAGATTTTGATAATAACAAAACATTGTGTTTGATGTGATAAGATTGGATACTTTGGACTTGATGTAATAGACCTCGTGTCTTTAGATTTTCTTATATATATAGAAGGTCCAATTTATGTGTTTAAGTATATAAAAGCTTCAGGATATGAAGGCAAATACATGTGAGCTGAAGGCCAACATAGGTACAAGGCAGAAGGCAGTTTGGTCGACCGAAATTCTACATTGGTCAACCGAAAGCCTGTTGGTCAACCGAAAAATGTGTTTGGTCGACCAATTGTCCCAGTAAGTCTTGTTTGGAGGCAAAGACTAGATTGGTTGACCAATGGCCAATATTGGTCGACCAAAATGTCACATTGGCTTAATCCTTTTTCTTTCACATTGGCTCCAAGTAGAGAGTTGTGCTTCTTTATATAGAGAGAGGGGGAAGTAAGAGAGCCACCCTTCTTGCCTTATTTTGTACCTCCCCCAGTGAATTTTATCAATGGGGTTTCATTCCCCTTTGTCTCTCACTTCCTTTTCTCTTTTAGAATCTCAACCTGAGTTTTTCTTTGCTTTTCTCCTTCTTTTAGGATTTTCTTGGTGTAAAAAGAGCTCCTTCGCTAGCCTACCCCTTCCTCCTTTTCCTAAGCTTTTTCTCCCTCTTTGCCTTAAGTTTTGCCTTTGGTTTCTTGGTGCAAGTGAGAGCTACACCGCTTTTTCTAGAGGGAGAGGGGGTAGGAGGGGGGAAAGGAAAAGGTGGCTAAACTTTCCATGTTTTAAGTCCTCCTAATAAAATGTACCAACAGGACTCGGACTTGTCTTGAGCCACCTTACTTACCACATTTTGAACCTCTCAGGTAAAATCCACCAGTGGGGTTTCATCTCCCTTCGTCCTTCAATTTTTTTCCTCTTTTGAAACATCACCAATGTCATGCACCAGTGAAGATTCTTCTCACTTTCCCTTCAAAACTTCAAATTTGAGAAACAAACCTGAGTTTTTTTCCCCTTGTTTTTCTTCATTTTGTCCATTTCTTAGGGTCGAAGGAATCCCCTTGTTGGGCTGACCCTTCCTCCTTTCCCCAAGCTTTTCTCCACCTTTCCTCGAGTTTTTCTTCTTGGTTTCTTACTTTAAGTGGGAGCTACATCCCCCCTATATAGAGGGGAGAGAGGGTGATAATTGCACAATTATTGATGATAATCATGATATTTTGTTATATAATAGTCTTTAGTTTTACATTAACCATTACCATTTTATTACAAAAATGATAATTTTAAATTCTTGTATGTGCTTTGTTTACAGGATAATGGGCCAATCAACTTAAAGATTTGTTAATGGACCAAGTTGGATCAAGAGATAATGAGGAGAGGTTCTAATTTTAAAACCTCTTTTCCTTTCCCTCTCTCTCTTTCTTTTCTTTTCAATTTTCAAAACTCTCTCTGATTTTAAAAATCCCTCTCTAGTTTCAAAATCTTTCCCCTTAACTCTCTCATCTTTCCTCTCTTCTCTCTATCTATTTTTAAGAACCCCTCTTCTACCTCTCTTGGTCATGGATGGCAGAGTCAGGTCAGGTGACTGGGTCGGACCCAGCCGACCCCGACCCGAGTCGGGTCGGATCGCAAGATTCGCCCGACTCCAATGGAGTCTGACCGATCTAGGATCGGCCAGGTTAAAAAATTGTTAAAATTTTGAAAAAAAAATGAGGAAAATCAAGAAAATTCAGAAGAAAAAATTTTCTGAAAAATCAGTAAAAATTGCAGAAAATTATGAAGACACATACAACATTCATTGAACACAAACACAATGAAATTCAAATCTTATCATGTCATGTATCATAAAGAACAATAACAATGATTAAAGACATAATGATTATGTTCATACATTGAAAAAATAGATATATGTACAAGTTGATAACATGAAATAAATAAAAATACCTTCTCAATTTGACATTTCTGAACCCTCATCCTCTACCTCATGAGACTGAATAGGTGCACATACTCATGTCCTCCATACTGGGTATATCCAAAGCCAAATAAAGAATTGGCAATGTCTTGAAATCCTTTGGATGCCTCGAGGTGTCGTTGCTTGTTGGCTTGAACTTTCTCCTGATTGTCTTAGAGTGAAGAAACTACCATACCCAATAGTTTGAATATTGCCCAAGTAACTAGTCCCACTATTAGAGCTGATATCTGAACATAGCAATTTTGGGGGACTAAAAAAGGGTGGATAAGAATGCCCATATCCCCAATCATGCCCTGCTTGCCTTGTTGGCCTTCATATCCCCCATGTTGTTCTTGTGCTTACCCTTGGCTTCCTTGTTGTTGATGGGGTGGTGCTGAATAATCCTCATATCCTGAAAGGATACCCCCCAAGCCCATAACCTCCTGTGGCTCCAGTACCTGCAGCAGAACTATCATCATCATCACCATCATCATCATCAGGTGATTGAGTGGAGTCATCACTCCCAACTGTTTTTTCCTTTCTTAATCATCTTTTTTCGACGTTGATAATGTTTTTCTCTATCTCATATAATCTAGCCAAGTGAGCTGGTAGGGGTGGAGCCTCATAAAATGGCTCCCCAATATGCGTCTCTGCCTCAGGAGAGTCCTCTGCACCTTCTTGTGATTTTCTTCTTGGTTCTTCTGTTCTTCTTTCTTTGTTGGACTTTGTTTTTTTCTTGTCTTTGTCTTTCTTTCTTTTAAGCTCCAATTGAGAGGTAGATCTTCTGAATTCTGGCTGATATGAAGAAATTGTAGTATCCTATACAGTGGCAGATCTTCTTAATTCGAGCCTTTAACCTCTCTGAGGTACATGTTCTTCTAATAAAACATCTTCTTCACATGCCTGAACTAGGCGATCATCAGGATGAAAGTCAGGTATCTCTCCCTCAGCTCTCGTCTCCACCCAAGCATGTAAAGGGTGTTCTTCATTTAGCAATTCATCCACATCCATCTCAGGAACTACCTCCTCAAATGGTCTACCAGCTAGCTACATGAATCTCTGCCTTTCTATCTTTTACTTTTATTCTTTTTGCTTCACCCTTAAACGCATATTATAGTGGCAATAAACCAACTTCTCTAGCCTATCCACACCCAGCCTATTACGGATTTTTGTGTGAATGAGGCTGAATGCACTCCAATTTCTTTCACATGGGCTAGAAGAAGTGGTTTGACTTAACACTCTCACTGCAACATACATTAAAGGATTTGTGCCAGCTTGCTGATAATTGACTTGAATCCACCATTCAGTTGTTGCAATAAAAGGAGTGAACATTAATCATTTTATAATGGTGAATTCCTAAATTTACGATTTTTGGCAAACACCCAAGCATGTAAAATAGCCTGGAGTAAGTCTTTGAGTTGCACATCTCATGTCATATCCTCCATATATCCCAAGTTTTATCCTATATCTCTCCACCTACAAAATAGAAGATATAACATATGTCAAATGAAACATGCATACATATGCAAAAGAAAACATTATATCCTACCTCTGTCATTGCATCTAATCTCTCATTCATTGTCCTTGCAAGGCGAGTGATGACATTCATGGTGCCTCCCATCACTTCTCCATCATTGTGCACATTATCTTTGTATTGAATTCTAGGGTTGAAAAAATACCCTGCATATGATAAACATTTTCAGCATGGTATGATAAAAAATTCAACAATTAATTAGATAAATAAATTACCTACAGCATGAAGATCATGGTGGAGAGTCATCTCCCATCTCTTGTCTATGATGGCCCACCATTTTCTGTATGCTTTGGGATTCTTTCCCTCAAATTTTCCTTTGCTTTGTCCATTGCCTCGTACAAATACCTCATATCATTTTTTTCATCACCATCAACCATTCTAAGGATAAGTACCAGAGGCTCTATTACTTTGAGGTAGTAGGAAATCCTCTCCCAAAATCGTGCATTGCTAATCATATCTTTGTGACAAGAGATCTGAACCAGGATAAAATCCATGTTGTCTGTGTGTTTGATCTCACTGTGTTTTATTTTATACTAACTCTAACCATCGAACTTAGTGTCTTCTGTCAAAGCGTTTTTACTTACAGGAATATTCTAAAAGAAATTTTAGCAATCCATTCACCCCCCCCCTCTGGGCTTGCAACCTGGTCAACAAGAATTCCAATAATTGGGCCTTCGATCATGTGCGCAGAAAGACCACGCTGGCAATTCCTTTTACTTACCGAGAGAAAGAGATTAGTGTGTCAACACCACTTGTGCATTATGTCGACGCATAATTAAACTGGCTGTAATCAATGCAGATCATCCAGTAGTGTTGACCTCATGACTTCATGCGTCGACCTTATCCATTAGCCTTCAAAGAAGACTCACTGTGGATATGCTTAGTGTTGACCTGCTTGCTATCAAGTGTCGACCTGTTGAAACAGTGGAGTCGACCTGACCTCAGCCTGTGTTGACTCCTTGTAGAACTTGTGTCGACCTGAGCTTCATCTAGAGTCGACCTCTTGGGATCCTTTCATTCAGTGTACCCCCTTCCAAAATGGCTTTGATTGAATCAGATCGATCACCTTCTTTCCATTCTCCCTCACTCGTGTAGGAGCATGTCGAGACATATGGTTCTCCCACTCTTCAGATGCTATCATCCTAATAAGGTTGCTATGTTGGTCATTTATGCTATCCAATGCAATATATTGGGATGCAAACCTCCTAGCTCTTAGCCGAAGCAACTCCCGTCCATGTGTATGCGTCCTCATGATGTCCAATATGTTGTTGTGATTGTAGATGAAGGTGGTTATGAATCTTGCGTTGTTGACTACATTTTCCACCAATGGATCTTCACAAATATCTTCTAGCATTAGGTCAATGTAGTGCGCGGAGCAAAGAATCCAATACAAGTGTTTCCTTTTCTCCATTAGTTTTTGGCCCGCCAACTTGAAAACCGCTGCACTGTCCGTTACCACTTGGACTATTCTTTTCTCTTCGATCTCCTCCACCATGTTGTCCATCAACTGAAATAGGCACTCTGCATTCTTCACCTTGCCAGAAGCATCTACCGACTTCCAAAAAACAGTCTCTGCTTTGCAGTAGATTAAAAAGTTTATCATACTTCTTCGTGTAATGCATGCACAATTCCATAAGAAAAATTAGAACTTATGTGTTATTAATTAATAACAATTAACTTACCCCATGTGTTGTACATAGTACATACATGTCCATCCATCGCACATTAACGTGCAACCATATTCATCCCATATGCATTCAAAAGTGGAAACATATGCCTTCATGTCTTCAACCTCCAAGTCCAAGTACTTGTTGTAGATTTCATAAGAGGTAAGGTCTTCTACCCCTTTGCCCACTTCACCAACAGTCTCGATCATTGACTCATAATATGGTCTTTTTGCTGCATTAGCCGGTATGCTGTTGAAGAAGAACTATCTTGATGTCACTCTTCCTATCTTCTCCTTGCATATTTTCAAATTCTTAAATGTTGTAGAAATGGATGGTTGCTTCTCCCTTCGCTCGGTGAGAAATGGGTCCAATGGTCCCACTCTAAGATCGTCGTCTCTAGGGATATCTAGAGGAACCTCAGGTATATTTGTGCTCATCCCAGCACTTGAACTCCCTTGTCCAGAAGATGCATGGCCACTACCTTGTCCTAGGTGCTGACTAGTACGTCGGAGATGGTCCTCTTCAGCAAAAGACCTTCGGCTTGCTTGCGATGTCCGACGAAATGTTCTATAGTAAGAGATAGATAATGTAAAAAAACTTGTTGATGATATAATGAGGGTTTTTGAAGTTTTGAACTAAAGTTACTAAACTAAGTTAAATAACATTCTTCATCGTCGTAAAGATCAATTGTTTGTCTCCCTCTTGATAAATATATCTCATCCACAGACTTTCGAGGAGGGGCAGACAACTCTTCTCAAATTTCTTGGCGTCTTCTAGTAATATTCGCTTTGGATGTCTCCTTCTCCTTCATGTATTAGCAAAATTGTATTCGAACTTCGGAAAAAACTCTCGAACATGGTGCCACCTCACCTTTAATTCCTGCTAGATGTTGTTTCAAACGCCATACGCCACCCAATAAGACCCGGTTACAATACTTGCATTGGACCTTCCTTCGGCCGGTACAATGAGCCCAAGCGGGATCAGCACTAGAAGGGTTGCTTGAAGATTGGGGAGCACCACCTTCGGCGGCCATGACTTATGTCTTGCAATTTGCAATGAAAAGTGCTTATAAGTTAGAACACAAAAAATAAGTTAAAAAATAAACAAACAAAAATAAATAAATTTTTATGGGGCTGAGAGAGAGAGAGAGCAATCGCAGCTAAGAGTTCGGGCCGAGAGTGTGTGTGAGAGAGAGAGCCCGAAAATGAAGAGCAAGAGAGTGAAAGATAAGATCGCCTCGCAATAGTGTAAAAGAGCATATGAGTGAGAGAGAAAATGTCCAAAGGTTGGTAGGAGGGGAGGAGAACTCAACACTTGAGTTTGGAGCATAATGGGGGCCTTTAAGGAGATTTATATAGACCCCCAAGGCCTCTAAGGGGCCAAACTAGCCGTTTCTGGCCGTTGGGGAGCACCCCTTAACGGCTAGAAACGACTAGTTTCAAACAAGCCGTTTGAATAGGATCGGTCCGATTCGAGGCGGATCGGGTCGAGATCGACGATTCGTCCGAGCCCTTCTAATCCAGTCTGATCCGCTAGCCAAGACCGGATGGGTTACCCCAAATCGGATTAGGCGGCCCAAAACTGACTCGGATCGGCCGATCCGATCCCGATCCGATCGAGTTTTGAACCTTGGGTGTATGTCTCTTTCCCTCTCCATCTCCTCCAATTTTCTCTTCTTCAACCCTCCAATATCTTAGAATATTTATTTTCATGCAATCTTACTTTATTTCTTTTTCAAGCTCACTCCACGATTTTACGCTAAAAATACAAGGGTTTTCCAACTTGAATAAAAAAGATACTCCACCTTGTGGGATCGATCTATATTCACCACTCTACTTGGATTTAAAATCTTTCCGGTGAATGAGTGCGGTAATTTTTGAAATTGTATGCGCAACATTTTTAACGACGAGTGCTTATGCACATCAAGAGGCCAATAAGGAGACAAGGTGGAGGTGGCTCTCCCTTTCTTGTTTTGAGTCCTCGTGATAAAATATAGCAAAAGGACTTGACTTCCTCCCTTTTGCTCTCTTATGGGGCTATTTACTTCCTTCTTTGAAACCCTATTGGTGAAATTTCTTGGGAAGGTTTCATACCTCCATCCAAGACATAGATTGTCTTAAGCTTCCTTGTTTTAAACCTCACCAATCAAATGTTCTAGTGAGAGTTAAAAATAGGTAAGTTAGGAGCAACCTGCTCTTTCCTTATTTTAAATCCCTTCGACGCTATACACTGAGAGTTTAGAATGGCCATGCAGTCGAGGCTGGCCAAAACATTCTCACTTTAACCCTTGTCGGTGTCACACACTGGTGAGGATTTGAAACGGCCATGCAGTGAGTGTTGGCCAAGAACTTTTCTTGTTTTGAACCTCGCTAGTGTCGCACACCGATGAGGATTAAAAAATGGCCACATAGCAATGGTAGCGAGCCAAAAATTCTCCTTATTTTAAACCCAAAAACTTTCCTTATTTTGGATCCAAAAAACATTCTTTATTTTGAATCTAGAGATACTTTCCTTATTTTTGACTCCAGAAACTTTCCTTATATTTTGACTCTAATAACTTTCTTTATTTTGACTCCAGAGACTTTTCTTATTTTAACTCTAGAAGCTTTCCTTCTTTTATCTCTTGAGACTTTCCATATTTTGAATACAAAAACTTTCATTATTTTGACTCCAAAACTTTTCTTATTTTGACCTTAGAGACCTTCCTCATTCCAAACCCTGTCAGTGTTGCATACCAGGGGGATTAAAAATGGGCAGGTTGAAGGTGGTAACCAGACTTTCCATTTTCGGAGTTTCACCGATGCATTTTACCGAGAGGACTTGAAATGGCTAGACTTTCTATTTTTAGAGTCTCGCCGATGCATTTTACTAGGAGAATTTGAAATAGCCACATTTTTCATTTTTGGTGCCTCATTAGTGCATTTTACCAAAAGGACTTAAAATGTCAAGACTTCGCATTTCTAGAGTCTCACTGGTGCACTTCACCAGGACGACTTAAAATGTCTAAACTTTCTTTTTTTGGAGTCTTACTGGTACATTTTACTAAGAGGACTTAAAATGTTCAATCTCACCGATGCATTTTATCGGTGTTGGATTAGTGCTGGGTTATATACATTATTAGTAGGCATATATTAGCTTATAATATGCCTAGAGTACAACTTATCGTGTACTTAGGTACAAGATCGTGTGGTTATTAGCTAATGAATCAATTTTTTCTGCTTCACCCCTAATCAACATGGTATCAAGGCCTTAGGGCTCTAAGTTGTTGCCCCTCTGCCTCCTCCTTCCTCCCATAATCTCCCATCTTCTTCTTCTTCTCATGCGTGTGTGCGTTTCTTGGCACGGAAAAGGTTGTGCACCTGTGCCAGCACAACGTGCAGGAGGTCACGCATCGCGTGACTATGCTTGCACAAAGCGCAAGAGGCCGCGACTGCCTCCCTACAACTACTGGTGTGCAGTTGCCAAGAGGCCTCCTAGAATCCCTGCGCAAGGACAAGGAGGTAGTGAGGCAGCGCGTACACATTAGCTAGCCATTACTGATTGTGCGGGCGTTTGTGGCCCACAGGCTGCAAGCCGGGCTGATTACAACCATCCACTGCATACCCAGCCCCGACCAGTGGCGAATGGGGCTGCTGCACCCACTGGTTGTGCACCCGGTTGACCGAGACCGTCTGTTGTAGCTCCACCGACCAACAATGATGCCCACTGCTATTGTTGTGGATCCCTTCTCGTCCTCAATTATGGTCAGCACATAGGAATGCTCATCCAGTTTCTTTGCTCCTATGTGTTGATCACTCTCGTCTCGTGTCACGTCCCGAGAATTACATAGCGGATATTAATAATGCGGAATAATTCGAGACGATATCCTGAGACGTGAACAGTCGGCAAATAAGCCTCTAGCTAGCACGCACTAAATGTATAATAACATGCATCATCATAGGGCCCAAATATTAAACTCAACTAATCTTGTATTCAAATCTCAACTCATTATATTCCAAAAGGAAACTATTACAGGACTAAGACTCAATAAAAAGGAAAAGTACATTTATTCCTCACTTCCTACTACATGAATTTAACACTCAAAATAAACTACATAACTAGACTCATAGTTGAAACGCTCATCACTCGGACGCATTCCCATCCTCGACTTGCTCTTCCTTGAATGTCATATCACCTAGAATGGTTAAAAGTAGGGAATGAGCAAACTAGCCCAGTAGGATTATATCTCAATGTGCGGGCAATGATATAAATGATTAACAATTTAGAACTAGGTAAGCACGATGATGTCATGATATGCATGTACGAATAAAACTCATAAAAAATGAGTCGTGAACAAGCTAGATAGAATGATCATGATAGAACAACATTTTTGAACAAGATGACAAGATAGAACTAGCAACATATCACTTTGTACAAGCACGCAAGATTTCACTTGATGTCAATAGCTTTCAAGAACGAGAGATATCACTAATTACATTAAATGCAGGATGGCCACATCACGCAAACAAGCACGCACGAGCACGAACTTTTAACACGATTCACTTAATCAGGCACGAAGACACTCATGTACACCAAGGAAAGATCCACCAAGAATGTACACTAGAACACGTGTATGTGGTTATTGTATCTATCATTCAACACGACACGCACGACTCCCAACGTAGATGTAACGTCAGTAATCATTATACCCCATGGTTAACAGTATATTTATGACTCTCTGTCATTGGGGCTAGACTGGAGCCCTTGGACACTCGCTGTGCTCGGTCAGCATCTCACTTAAATTTTAAATGTAGATACCCACAGTCATTAATAATGGTCAATGAGAGTTTCAATAAGTAAGCATGTGTAATGTCATATTCATGATGATGATGAGAACAAGTAATAAGTAAATTGAACATGATTTCATGATAACAATGGTCAAGAGATAAATTTGGTAGCATAACGGCACGATTTATACTTTAGTTAAATCTTTACATTAATGGCTTTAGTCTAGATTGTAAATCACACTCACGAGAACAAGATGAGAGAGGAAGTACACGCTATCTCCAGGGAACTTCAATGGTACAACCAACTCGACCTCCATGTGGGAATCCACGGAGAGCGGAGATTTACAGAGGTCTTAGAGAAAGGTCGTTAGTCTACTGATTCGGAATGACCGATAGAGAGCTTCCAAATCCCCAAGAAAGGGCTACCTAGATGTGCAAGTGTGTAGTGATGTACGCATCTCAATCCACAATCCATCGGTTTCAAACTTGCGGAAAGCACTTAACATGATGGCATGACATGAAACTATGCACTTTAACTAATCATGTTTTGCAAGATTTTAAGATAACAAATTATCATTTTAATCAAGCTAGAATAGTAACAAGAGCGAATCACAAGTTTCATGAATGGTCATATCATTAAGAAAGTAATTAGAATAATATTCATGTAATTATAACTTTTAAATGGGTTAAATACTTTTAAGCCATTAAACAGACATCATGTAATGATCAGACACAAGATATGCAAATTACACACTGGAAACCATGTTAAACTGACCTCGGGTAAGCTCTGAAATATGCGTCCAACACAACGGACGCACTTCAAAACACATTGCACAGTGAAAACCAGCGAAACAGTGAGAAATCAAAATCGCGTCTACCATGGTGGCCGCCTTCATGCATGAATCGCGTCGGAGAGACGCGACGCGTTCACGAAAATCCATTTAATAAACGTTGGGCGGGAAAACTGTCTGAAACGCGTCGGGGCATCCCGCCGCGATTCTGACCGACGCTGACTCCCAGGCGACGCGCAGACTCACGCGGGCTGTTGACCAGACGGCCGCGATTCACTGCAACGCGTCGCCTCAGAGCAACGCGATACCAGAGCCTTGAAACGCGTCCTCTAAACCAGACGCAGTTCAAAGTCCAGACCGAAAACGCAGAAAAACTCATAAACTCAGGGGTTTGGTCCATGCAACGCTTATATCATCTAAACTAGGGCTTTTTGGACAAAAGTCTCAACATGAAAGTTGTTGGGAACATGACAGAGGAGAGAACTATGATTTTTAAATAATTTTAAATGACCTCGAGATGCGCAATAAATTGACTTAAACAGGAAAAGACCCTAACATGCGCGACTTTGGCAAAACGCCTATAACTCATGATGTACTAAATGGAAAACGATGAAATCAGTGGGAAACGAAAGTTAACTTAATGCTCTACACATTGGTATAGGATTTGTTAAGCTTTGGCCCGAGAAAACCTACCTTTTGGGTTGATGAAGTTTCGTTCTTCAGAAATCCCTTGTTCAGACCACTGTTTGAAGAACGCCTAATACTCCGTGTATACTGCATGGAAATTGTGCATTCTAGTTGGGTTAGGAAGTAGACTTGACCCTCTTTCCAGGGGTATAATCCTTGCACGATGGGATTTAGGTTTACCCTACCATTGGTCGACTCCAAGTGGACGGTTTGCACAGGTCGAAGCAGACGAACAGGGGAAGAAGATGACCTTCTTGTGATCGTTCCACAACTCCCCAGCCGCTAAGAACTTCTCCACATGACCCCAGCAAGTGTTAAAACTCGTCCCTAGGGTTTAGTGGAGAGTATTTAAGCAACCATGGGTTTTAGGAGACCTAATGCAACAAGGAAAGCCAAGTTGCGGTTTTGACTTGTGTCTTTCCATATTTTGAAGATCTCTCCCTCCATTGGAGAGTCTTGGCCATCAAGCAATCCCCAAGGATGGCTAGGCACGAATTTGGGTTGCCAATAGTGCATGATCTCCTCCCAATTCAACTATAATTGCCTCTTTCTAATTTCAACTTATTTAAGCTACGAATTTCCATGCATTTTCTTGCTTCATTTGATTTTTGGGCCAAATATTGTCCATTGGCCCAAGTATGATATTGGGTCATTAATATATAATGTTGAAAGTCTCTCCAATATTTTTATTTAATTTATGGTTGCGTCGTATTTCCGTGTTAACGGTTTTCCAACTTGTTTCCTTATTTAGATAATCGGTCACCATGTGATGTACACTTGGTTAATCAGATTTTTCGTTGCACGAATTTCTTTGTGGAACACTTAGGAATAATGTGTGGGGTTGATTTATAATTTTTACGGATTTTTTCGATGTGTTTTAGCACATACGATAATGATACATATGTTTAAATACTATGATATTATGAAAATTATTTATTTATATTTATTTGAATTTTTATGTAATTAAAATTTTCCGAGGTACTACTCCTCGGCACCTATAACTTGTTCTCCCTTCTTGTACTATCAACTCTTCCTTGTCTAAGTCGTCCTCTACCTCAGGCCATATGTTAACTATATCAGTCAAGTTGAATGGTGCAAACTATCATCAATGATCGAGGGTGTTTAGAATTCTCCCAACATCTATGAAAAATTACATCATGTTGAAAAAGATCCTCCAACCAAGACAGATTTGAAAGCCTTCGAAGTCTAGCAAGCAGACGATGGGACCGTCATCTCGATGATTGGAAATAGCTTTAAGCCGTATATTTTCAACAATGTGCTCTTTTTGGAGACAGTAAAGGAGATGTGGGATTCCCTGAAGCATACATATTCTGGTGAGACGAATATTTTTCATATATATAATATTTATTCTCAATTGTTCGGAATCAAGCAAGATGGTCAACATATTGCACAATATTTTTCGGAAGTCCAAGGGTTATGGAATGAGCTTCTCCTATATCAATTGACTACCACAAATCTCACCACAATATAGAAATAACAGAAAGAATTTATTGTCGCTAAATTTTTGTCTCAACTTGATGAGAATCTTTGACATGTTCAAGACAATTTGTTGGCTGACACCACTATACCAAAGCTGGCAGATGCTTTTTCACATGTGCTAC
Source organism: Colocasia esculenta (assembly GCA_014218235.1). Lineage (NCBI taxonomy): Eukaryota > Viridiplantae > Streptophyta > Magnoliopsida > Alismatales > Araceae > Colocasia > Colocasia esculenta. The sequence goes on along the minus strand of CM024761.1, from coordinate 74,617,713 downwards.
GAGATAGCATCATGCCTCATGTTGATGCTGGAAATTCTACAGCCGGACAACCAACTGTAACTAGAGATATGGGAAGCGTGTCTGCACTGACCGCTAATGGACATGGTCGTGATCATGGTCGCGGACATCAGCCGTACACACATTGTGGAAGGTCCAATCACCAATCTGATTTCTGCTAGAAGAAGTATGGCAAGGGGAGCAGTGGAGTTGTAAAAAAACAAAATGTGATAGCTCGCTCTAATGCTGAAGCAAAGTATCGGGCTATGGCTCAAACTGCATGAGAAATGATGTGGTTACATAGTCATTTATTTGATTTCAAAGTTTCTTACTCAGAGCCTATGAAGATGCATTGTGATAATCAAGCAGCAATTCATATTGTCAAGAATCCTATTTTTCACGAGCGAACTAAGCACATTGAGGTGGAACGTCATTTTGTAGGGACGCTATCATGTCCCAGAAGATATCCACTGTATTTACTCCTACAGAAGAACAGTTGGCAGATTTTTTTACGAAGGCACTTAGTGTATCTAGGTTTGCTACTCTCTGTAGCAAGCTGGGCATATTTGACATATATGCTCCAGCTTGAGAGGAAGTGTTTGATTAGTGCTGGGTTACATACATTATTAGTGGGCATACATTAGCTTATAACATACCTAGAGCACAACCTATTGCGTACTATAAGATCTTGTGGTTATCAGTTAATGAATCAATTTTTTCTTCTTTTCCCCTAATCAACAACCAAAAGAACTTAAAATGTCTAGACTTTCCATTTTTTGGAGCTTTACTGGTGCAGGAGGACTTAAAATGTCCAGACTTTAGATTTTGAGTCTCATTAATGCATTTCACCAGGAGGATTTGAAATGGACAAGTTGTGGAGGTTGCCCAAACCTTCCATTTTTAGAGTCTTATCAGTACATTTTACTTGGAGGACTCAAAAATGGGCAGCCATAGGGATGGCCAGACCAGCTGAGTTTTGAATCCTCCCGGTGCTACTCCTAGTGCATAGCACCGAGAAGATTTAAAATATGGAAGGCTTAAAGGGGGTGGCCAAACCTGTTGAGTTTTGAATCCTTCTGGTGGTATGGATTTCAAACATGGAAGGACTAGAGGGGGGCCAGACTTGCTGTGTTTTGAATCCTCCCAGTGCACAGCAGCGGCCGGGATGTCAAACATGGAAGGTCTCTCTCCCTGCTGCACCCTCCATTTCCTCCTTTTCATTCTTTCTTTTTCTGCTTCTCTCTATAAAGTAGGATGCACCCCCTCTCTTCTTCTCCCTCACTCTTCGGCATAGCTACCAGTGAGAAGAAGCCCCTTGGTGCACATCCCCCAAGGGAGGGTCGCCTGCTAGGCGGGGTTTTTGAACTGTCTTAAACAGAGGCACAGATATCCCATGTGGATTCCTCCCCCCACTTTTTTTTTGCAGTGGGATATTTATGTTTGTGCATGAGTATACCCTTCCCCTTTTTATCACAATTTATACATTATAAAAGAGACAATTTTAAGGGGTTCAACAGTTGTCCAGGTAGAAAAGATGGTACTAGCATGTCCCTTCAATAGGGACAACAGATGCCTTCAAGAACTTGTCTTTAGCATTCAGCTTTTAGCCTGATACATTCTTCCCTCCTAATCCCTGGATGACAATGTTTTCTTTCAGATGATATTGCAATAATGGAATCAGAATTGAATCAATTGATGGATAAAGTAGCCAAGTATGAGTAATTTTACTATTTTCTGCCCAAAGGAACATTTCATCCAGAAACTTGAACAAAAATATGAAAGTTAAAAATAAAATGGATCTCACTCCTGAATCATAATAATCGTTGCATATTAAAATAATAGCAACACTCAGACAAGAAATTGCTGCAATATTCAATGTCTCTGAAGGATCTTTACTGGTGCCTTATCTTGGTCTGCCTTTGTTTTCTACTTCTCTAAAAATAAGGCATTGCATTTCTATTATTGACAAGATTAAATCCAGACTTGCATCTCAAAAAAGCAAGTTACTTTCACAAGAAGGTAGACTAGAAGTCATTCATTCTGTTCTATGCTCCCATTCATCTTATTGATTTGCTGCATTTATGCTTCCATCAGGAACCCTGGAAGAGATTGAGTGCCTTCTCTCAAATTTTCCTTTTTGGGAAGGATGTGAACAAAAGCATGGGCTTCATATGGTCAGCTGGGATTCTATCTGTAAGCCAAAGGCAGAAGGGGGATTCAGCGTTAAGAAACTAAAGGAATGAAATTTGGCATTTATTCTGAAACTTCTTTAGAATTTGCTGCAGCAAAAAGATTCATTATGGAACACTTGGGTGAGGAATAAATATCTCAGCTCCATTTGGTCAATCAGGAAGCATCCATATCATTCAGCTGCACGGAAGAGTGCTTTGATGGTCCAAGACTGTCTAATCAATCATATAACTTTCTATCTCAAATTGTTAGCACACTAGTCTGCGGTTTGACCCATGGATCAATGGCCGAAGTATATGTACCTATTATATGGTGACCGAATAAGGCAAGCACTAGATCTACCAGAAAATCTCTCTGTCGCTCATTTTATCTGCAACAATCAGTGGTGTTTACCGCCTCTGAGTTCTTCTGACATAGTGGACCTTTGGCTGGCTATCTCCGAATACCTTTAGTAGCAGACAGATGAGACTATATAAAATGGAAGCATAGCTCTGTTATTTTCTCCACTTGGTCAGCTTGGGAGGTGACTAGAGTGAGGAACCAGCTAATGGACTTCCACTCTTGGGGCTGGAGCACTCTCACAGTCGAGAGATTCTCTCTACGTGTTTGGCAGGCCCTCCTCTCCCGTCTTGCTACGAGCAATAATTTGCAGTGATGTGCCCTTTGTGAGGAAGAGGCGGAAACAATGGAGCACCTATATTTTCAACGTGCACATTACAAATGGGTTTGAAACAAATTGTGGATAGATTTGACCTGCAACGCCGGCCAGCAAGCTCTGTACGAGATGCGCTGGCTATATTGCAGCTTAACTTTGCCACAGCTATTCTAACCGAACTGCTGAAACTGCTGCTTAGAGCCATACAACCCATGAACACAAGAAGCAAAAGGATAAAGATGAGGGCTCCCGGGGAGTAATAGCTAGGAAGATGAGCGAGAAGACCCAATGGCAAGAAGCGAGGAGGCCTGGAGAGTATGCTGAGAGATGGAGCAGGAAACGGGACAACCTGAGGGAGGAAGCCGTTGTTGACGTCTCTCTCCTCTTGTGCCGGTGTCCCCCGTGGCCTGCTGCTGCCGCGGGTGGGCGGGCCGGCGGTCGCAACGATGGTGCTCCTCCCGGCCTTCCGTGGGGAAAGAGAGGGAAATCGAGAAGAAGAAGAAGGGCGATGAGGAAGAGAGCAGAGGAAGCCCAGCGCCAGCGATGAGACAGCCGCCGCCGCCGCCATTTTCTTGGATTTTCTTCTCTCTTTTTTTCCCAAGTTCAGTTCCACTTCCTTCAGCCCCATTTTTTAGCCACATATGCATCCGTCAGTCCAGTACCAATAATTAATTAATTAATTAATTAGTATTAAAAATAATATTTTTGTAAATCATAGTTCGTATGAGAATTATGTCACGTCTCGATGCGAAATATCGAAACGTGAGGTAATTACAAGTAAACGGATACAGAGCGTATAATAGACATCAAATTATTAGATAAATAATAAATACTAAAGTAAATACATCTCATTAACAATTCCTCAAATGTTTGTTATAACCACTAATATCATAGTCATTCTATATGGCCCAATTATATTGAATAAAAGTAAAAGACTAACTAAAACTCTAACATATTACTAAGACGTCAGGGTACTCTTGACTTCACTCTTAGTCTTTTCGTCCTCTTGAGTATAAGTATCATCCTCGGTCTCATCTAAGAACACACAATAATAACGCAGGGTGAGCGATAACGTCCAGTAAAACTTAAATCTCATGATCAGGTATGTTTTAAATGATTAATGTATTAAAAGCAAAGTAACTAATGATAGAGAACGAGAGTCAAGTAGTGTGAGAGATAGCACGATGACATGAACTAAGATAGCATAATAACATGTGAATGAAATAGCACACGTGTCAAGCATAGTCACAAAGAGCAGGATGGCCATAGCACAATAGCACAAAGTATAGCAATAGCACAACGAGTATAGTATAGCACTTTGATTGTCATATAGATAGTCGAGATAGATAGCACTTGAGTGTAATGTCAAACACTCTGGTCAATTAACTCCCGCGGACAAATAGCACTTTTAGGCGCACCTCCCAAGACCAGACCGGGCCTTATATATTGCCAGACATTAGTTATATTGTTTATCTTTAGACAATCAGTCAATTGCCAAGAGAGAGTACTAAAAAATAGATGAGAGTACTAGATGAATAGACGAGATAGTAGAGAGAGTGTGAATAGATGAGCGAGTAGAGTATAGATGAGAACTACATGTCATTTCACTTGAATCGTTGAGTAAATGAGCGATAGTAGCAGTTGCACAACAAGCGCAATTGGTATTGGCAGTCAGGTGGAATTCACTACCCTTCCACTGGCCATGTTATGCACAAGTCTAGAGGTCCGGCGTGATTCAAGATAAGAGCGAGAGAGCATTCTAAGGCCGTTTGGATCTTACTGATCCCTAAAGGGTATCATAGGTATTAGGGTACAACCAATTCGTCGACCATGTGGGAACCCATGGACAGAGGAGTCTTACGGAGGCTTTGAATAAGGATTCACTAGTCTGACAGAAGGAATATCTGACGGAGAGTTTGTCCAAGTCAAGAGAAAGTGTATATAGAAACAAGTGCTCGACGTTCTAGAGGAATTCTAGAACAGTGGAGCGTCAGTAACGGTATTCCCAAAACATCGCGAGAAACGAGGACAAGTCTATTTAAAATAAGAAAATTTAAATACATTATTGAAGTAAATTACCAGATATATTATGAGATATTTTCATGTCAAGTCGAGTCATAAGGGGTGATTACAAGTATGTGCATGTGATAAAGAAAATCATGGATATGAAGAGATCGTGTGTAAGTCTTTTAATTAACTATTACATATCCAAGTTTAACAGCATCGTTTACTATGTTTAAGATAGTTAACAAGGTATGTGGTTACTGTAGAAAGTCATGATTAGCAAAAATATAGGGTTTATGTGCAAAAATCCAGAAGGCGACGTACCCTTGTAAGGATCGCAACAAGGTACCTCCAGAACACGACAGAGCCTTTCAAAGGTCGCGACAGGTTGGTCGGAACAGATGGCCAGAACGCGACGCCAGGTCAAAACGCGACAGGGTTCTGGTCGCGATCAACCCCTGAGAACGTGGCCTATCGGGTCGTCGCGTTCTCAGGTTCTGCGCTTGAGTCCGAGCGGGAAAAGGGTTTGCCTTGGATTACGGTCCAGGCTTTCCATGTTTTGATACAGGGTCGTTCAAAAATAAAAATCTCAGAGTACAGATGATCAAAAATCATGAAACTAGATTTAAACGAATCTAGACATGCAAGGGTACATACAATAAATAGGAATTTGAAAATAGTCATGGTCTTGACAGGTTTTAAATGAGTTCATGCACGAAGAACATAGAACAGTGTACAGTGAAAGAAAAAGAATTTATTCGAGTAGAATACTGAATGAAATTTGGGCAAAATGGTGGAAAAAGATTCCTGACCACGAGCACTATGTATAGTAAAATTTTCGTGGCATGAGATCAAGTGTACATGGAGATCTAAATTAAATATGAGGGTTCGGGGTCAAGATGAGAGCAGAACTTCAAAAATAAAAATCAAAAGATAGGGTCGATGAAAAAGAGCAACGAGAGGACTTTTGTTCCTGATGTTTGGAGCATCTTACATACGAAATTAATTAGGTTTAGCTTGTGAGAATGCCTATCTTTGGGTCGATTTGTCTTCTAGGGCTTAGAACTCGAAGTGTAAGTTGTAGATCTTGAGCAATCCTTCTTCCCACGAATTCTCCCTTCCTTTGGCCTCTTCTCCACGTCCAGCAAGCCTCAGCAACGCATTAGGGTCGGCCATGGAGAGGTTGGGGAGTATTTAAGCTTCCTTTGTTTCCAATTCCTACTACTATTCTAATTCCTATTTAATTCTGAGTTTTCCTTATTTGTATCCACCTTCCAAGCTTTCCAACTCCTAATTGGGTTAGGTTGGGTTGCAAATTCATGCCTAGCCAATTTGGGTAGGGTTAGGAGTCTAATTCCAACCCATATTAACTATTTTAATGATTTAATAGCTATTTTCTTTTTAGGAAATATTAAAGATACGAATTTAGGGTATTATTCTATTATTCATCTTTTAAAAATCCCTATTTTGGCCTAATAACTTTTACATGATCCATTTAGCAAAGCCCATTACTTCTTTTTGTTTAATGTTTTTAATTAATTCATTTTTCTTTAAATTTTTTGATTTATTTATTTATTAAAATACCAGGTTGCTGCATCCTCCCCCTCTTAAAAGAATTTGGTCCCCAAATTCATATGACCATCATGGAGAGAATGTCTTACTAAAAAGATCAGGGTAGTTTTGCCTGATGATTCCTTCATGTTCCCATGTGGCTTCTTCTACTCCACGGTTATTTCACAGAACTTTAACCACATGAATCAGACGGTTTCTGAGTTGTTGCACCTTTCGTTCTAGTATCTTGATTGGCTTCTCTTCATATGTCATGTCCTTGTTCAACACCAACTTCTCGTGGCGTATGATGTGAGTAGGAACGTACACATATTTTCTAAGCATAGAGACATAAAACACATTGTGTACACATGCCAAATTAGGTGACAACGCCAGCCGGTAAGCAACCTCGCCAACCCTTTCGAGCACTTCAAAAGGGTCGATGAATCTAGGACTTAGCTTTCTTTTAACATCAAACCTTTGAATGCTACAGGTAGGAGATACCTTCAAAAGCACATGATCTCCTACTTGAAATTCTAGATCTCTCCTTCTCTTGTCGGCATAGCTCTTTTTTCTGGATTGAGCAATCTTGAGCCGATCTCAGATCACTGTATATCTCTGGTTGTATTTTGTACCATGTCCGGGCCTAGCCATTGCTGTTCTCTGACTTCATTCCAGCATGCAGGAGATCTACAGTTTTTGCCATAGAGTGCTTCGAATAGTGCCATTTTAATACTCGCCTAGTAACTGTTGTTGTAGGCAAACTCAATCAAGGATAAGTGCTCATTCCAGTAGCCTCGGAAATCTATGGTGCATGCTGTCAACATGTCTTCTACAATCTGGTTGGTTCTCTTAGTCTGCCCATCAGTCTGCGGGTGAAAAGCGGTACTGAAATTGAGCTTAGTACCAAGTGTAGTTTGCAGTCCCTTCCAGAAATGAGACGTGAATCTAGGATCTCGATCCAAGACAATGGATGATGGAACTCCATGCAGTCTCATGATTTCTTTGACATATAGAGTGGCTAATACCTCTATAGACCACTTACTTTTTATAGGTAGGAAGTGTGCAGATTTGGTTAGTCGGTCGACAATGACCCATATGGCGTCAAGTCCACCACGAGTCTTGGGTAAACCCATAATGAAATCCATACCAATACTTTCCCATTTCCACTCCGGAATATCTAAGGGTTTGAGTACGCCAGCAAGGCGCCTGTGTTCTGCATTTACCTGTTGGCACGTAAGGCAATGAGCAGCATGTTTAGCTACCTCTCTCTTCATGTTTGGCCACCACAATGTTCTTTTCATGTCTTGATACATTTTGGTACCTCCAGGATGAATATTATACTTCGTCTGGTGAGCTTCATCCATTAATTTCCTCTTCAGTTCTTCATTGTCTAGGATGCATGTTCTTCTTTGGAATACAAGCCTTCCATCCTCAGTCATAGCAAAATCAGGCCTTTCATCTAACGTCTCCTTGACACGAACCAAGAATGGATCGTTGTCCTGTTGTACTTTGATCTCTTCCAGCATGTCAAATTGAATCTTGATATTGGTGACCAAGACTCGATCATCCCTATGTTCAATGTTCAAGTCTAAACTTGCGAATTGCTCTAGTAGTTGCATCTCGCCAAGAACTAGACTCGATGAAGTGCCATCGGCTTTCTACTAAGAGCATCAACCACAGCGTTTCTCTTGCCTGGATGGTACTGGATGTTGAAATCAAAATCTTTAGGTATTCAAGCCATCTTCTTTGCCTCGTGTTAATTTCTTTCTGTGAAAATAAATACTTCAAACTTTTATGGTCTGAATAGATCGTGAATTGCTCACCATATAAATAATGTCTCCAGATTTTTAAGGCGAAGACCAAGACAGCCAACTCTAGATCATGCACAGGGTAGTTGACTTCATGAGTCTTCAGTTATCTCGAAGAGTAAGCAATGACCTTCTCCTTCTGCAGTACGTAGCCCAGCCCAATTCCTGAGGCATCGGTATAGACAGAGAAACCTTCTCCCTCTATTGGAAGAGCAAGAATAGGTGCTGAGGTCAGACATTCTTTTAGAGTTTGGAAACTCTTCTCACACTCTTCACTCTAAGAATAAGGATTTTCCTTCCGTGTAAGACGAGTGAGAGGAACGGCAATCTTGGAGAAGTCCTTTATGAACCGCCTGTAGTAACCAGCCAGTCCTAAGAAACTCCTAATTTCTGTGACATTAGTTGGTCTCTCCTATTTGAGTACTGCTTCGACTTTGGAGGGATCAACGGAGATGTCATCCTTGGAGATGACATGGCCCAAGAAGGACACTTCTTCGAGCCAGAATTCACACTTGCTCAGCTTTGCATACAATTTGTTGTCTCGCAAGACTTACAGTGCTATCCTCAGATGTTCTTCATGTTCTTCTTTGGTTTTTGAATATATGAGGATATCATCGATGAAGACGACCACAAACTTGTCAAGGTATGGTCAGTATATGCTGTTCATGAGTTGCATAAAGGCTGCAAGAGCATTTGTCAGACCAAAAGGCATTACAATGAATTCGTAGTGTCCATACCTACTCCTGAAAGCCGTTTTGAAGATATCATCATCCTTGATCCTCATTTGGTGATAGCCAGATCGGAGGTCAATCTTAGAGAAATATTGAGCTCCAGATATCTGGTCGAATGGTTCATCGACCCAGGGTAATGGGTACTTGTTCTTGATGGTTAGCTGATTAAGTTGTCGATAGTTGATACATAGCCTCATCGATTCATCCTTCTTTTTGACGAACAGAACGGGTGCTCTCTATGGGGAAGTACTTGGTCTGATGAACCCCTTCTTTAATAGCTCTATCAGTTGTGCCTTCAGTTCCTTTAATTTGGCAGGTGACATCCGGTACGGTTGACGCGATACCAGTGTAGCTCCAAGGACTAACTCGATAGAAAAATTGACATCACGTTCAGGGAGAATCTCTGGCAGATCTTCGAGAAACACATCGGGGTAGTCCTGCACTATGTGTATGTCTTCTATCTTAGAACCCTTCTTTTCAACTATTATGGCTGCAAGAAAAGCAAGGCAACCTTTCCATATCATATTGTGGGCCTTTATGGCAGAGACTAGAGACATATGTCTCTTATGTCTAATCCCTGTGAATGACAACTTAGGGATTTCACTAAAAGTAACTTTCCCTTTCTTACAGTCGACACTTGCCCCATAAGTGGACAACCAGTCAGCTCCCAGAATTATGTCATAGCCTTCCATAGGCATACACACCAGATCGGCTTTTAGGTTATGTTCTCCGATCATTACATCGGCAGATGGAAAGTATTTGTTCAATTTCTCTTTCTCTCCCAGCGGTGTTGTGACAGAGAATTCACACCCCATGGATATAGGTTTAACATTCAGAGTATCAATAAAATTTTGAGATATGAATGAATGAGTTACTCCAGTATTAAATAAAATAAATGCTAATAGAGAGAAAACTTGTAGGGTACCTTCTACCATGCCACCTTTCTTAGCGAGCTCTTCATCATGCAGGGCTTGCAGTCTTCCCTGTTTCTTAGGCACATTAGTGTGCCTCTCATTCTCCTTCAGTAGCGCGCACTCGGGGATACGGTGCTCGCAGCTTCCACAGCGCAGACACGCACCGACTTTCCTCCAGCATTCATCAGTTGTGTGACCTGGCTTGTCATAGTGCTTGAAATTACTTTTCGCTGGAGTGTTGGGAACAAAGACCTTGGGTTTCCTTTCCTGGCTGGGTCCTTCCGTGATGCTGAAAGGAGGCTTTTTGCCGTTAGTTGGCTTGGCAGATGTCAGACCAGGTGTTAGTTCTTTCTTCACAAACTTCCCCTTGATACGATCAGTGAAGTCCATAGCATCGTCTAGTAGTTGAGCTTTCTTCACCATCTCGGCATATGTCTGGATGTCGAGAGGGGCCAGTTGAGTAATGTATTGCGGCCTAAGGCCATTGAGAAAGCGCCTAGCCTTCATTTTCTCTGTATTCACTAGATGTTCAGCATAGCGGGCCAGTCTTGAAAACTGTGCTTCATATTCGGCCACAGATAGGCTCCTCTGTTTAAGAGCAGCAAACTCCACAGCCTTCTTTTCTTGGACACGCTCCTAGAAGTACTTGGAGTTGAATGCCTCTTTGAATTCAGCCCAAGTAAATTGACCATTGGCTCTGGTTGTAAGGCCCTCGAATTTTATTGTATTATTGTATTGCATGTAAATAATTCATGTTGTGTATGTACGTATGTAAATATCTACGTAAGTACTAGTGGGTATACTATTGCATGCATGTGTATAAGCTAGATGTAAATAGTGTATGAATGATATGTTGATAGTGTGTACATGATAATACATATGTATGACATATATAGGTATAAGATGTACAAGGTTTCTGCTTGTTTTAGAGTTCTGGCCGAAGGCCAGATTGTCATCAATATCAACAGACGTCGACGTGGTGTAGGCGTCAACCATATGGACGCCAACACTAACCCTAGAGTCCAGCGATGTGGACGCCAACATCTCTGACCTGCATGCATTGCAGAGCCCGGAATTCCGAGAACAAGCCACCCCAACCATTGGGGAGCTGTCCCCAACGGTCTGAAGGGGGTTCACATCAACATTTCGGGACAGGAGAAGCCTCTCACTTATATCTGAACCTGAAATGCTTCCCCAACCCTCCTCTTTGCCTTTTTGCAAGAGAGGAAGAAGAGGAAAACCCTAGAGGTCTATGAGGAAACCCCATCTTTGCAAGCCTAAATCTGAAGATCTAAAGCTTGTTCCGGGGTTCTGCTGCATCAAGGAGCTTGCTGGATCATCAAGGAAGGCTTCCCCGACCTCGACTTGCTGTGGAGACTGCTCAAGAACCCGAAGTGAAGCTGTCTTGGGGACTGGTTAGGAACTTCTTGGGACTGCCCAAGGAGGGCTTCACCAACACCTTAGATCCCTTAGGAGTGTTTCTAAAAGGCAAGTACCCTACCCATAACGTCCATGTATGTGTCTAGGATGGTTTTACCATTTTTGTATATTTTCCCTCGTGTCCTAGACCCCCAAATTCACCCCATCTTTGGAGCTCGGGTCTGTGTTCTGCACAGACCTGACATTAACGGCAATGTCCCTTGCCGCTAAGATCATGCTTAGCGTCCATCGATTATGCCGTTGAAACTGATCTAGCGGCCAGAGACCGCCGCCAAGTTCATCTGAGCAGAACAGCAAGCTGTTCGGCCCTTGTATATGATTAATTTCGACGTGTTTTGTGTTGAGGATATAATGTAACTCTTATATATTATGTACACTAGTTAATGTGATGAATGAGAGAATGAATGTACATCTATTTTGTGGGTGGTTGAGTTTAATTGTGTATCTAATGTGTATGCGAAAAGAATGGCCATGTGTATGCACCATGATCCTCATGATCAGTGGCACAGTTTTGTTGCCAAATTTGTTAGACCTTGTATGCATGTTACTATCTGTGCTATGAGTTTCTGACATTTTCCCATGCTTGTATGATTATTAAAAATTCTGTTTTGGGAAAATAGAAACCATGCGTAGGTCATGTTAAAAATTCCAGTAAATTGCGTGTTGTCCGATAAATTCGGGAACAGTTCTGTGACCCCGTGCATACTAGAGTGCAGACAATGAGCTGTTAAAATTTGGGATTTTGTTTAACTCCATGTTAAATCGCATTATGAATATTAGTGTGGAATGGATGGTTAATTTTCTGAAATTTCATTTTGAGTCAGAAAAATCTGAAATTTTGCATGTGGGATCCTAAACCCGAAATTAGCCTGTGGTTAAAATCTCAGGTCATTTGGACCAGTATAGGATGCAATATGAATTTTCCATGTAAAAGTGTGAAACTAATGCATGCCTTTGAAAAATGGTTTGATTTTGTATTTAGCAACCTGATTAGTGAAAAATTTATGAGTGCTAATTTTATGTAATTGGAATGTCATATTATGAAAAAACAGAGAAGTGTGCATGTGAGTGAGAAGTGAATGAAATGAGAAATGACATGTGTAAGCCTATGTGTTAAAATCGGTAAAAATGTGTAATGTGTAACTTGTGCCAAATGTGGCACTGCTTCCGTAGAGGGCAGTGAAACCGTATGGTTCGTATCAGGGAAAAGTCCCCTTGAGAAGGTTCAATGTGTAAGTGACCCTAAGGGCATTAGGGGGAAATCCTGGAGGTGGACAAGTACCACTGGTTAGGGTGGAGACTTGTTCTCCCGGTCTGCGCAGTCCAAGAGTCGCCATTGTATTGCCTAGATGGCGTCTATGTGATGTGATGTGTTGTGTCCTTCTTTGGTGGTTTGGACTATGTGTCACGGCACTAAATGTGGAAGTGTAAATGTGAATGTGTAAATGTGTATGTGTTCATGTGAAAAATGTGAATGTGAACAATGTGTAAAAGTGCATGTGTAAAGTGTGAAATATGCAAAATTGGAATTGTGTAAAAATGTTAAACCAAATGTGAGGATGTGAGTTTGTAATCTATGTTATGACAATCTGAAATCATGCTTGAACAGTAGCTTTACTAGGTTAGGATCATGTTATGTATGCAAAATGCCTAGAATTCATGTTAAGGATAATTGATAAGGATATGTAAACAACTTCCATACTTGATTGTTCACATGTTGTGATTTAAATCGTTGTCGTAGCTCTCATGTGTTAGATTATGGTTGCTAAAGCATGTAAAATCAGCAAGCTTAAAGTATGAAAAATGGTCATGTATATGCGTAGTAATGTGTAGATTCCATGTTAGGTGTGTTTCCTTTCATGCATGTTCGGAAATGTATGTTCATGGCTTTCATGTCTTAGTTGGTTGGAGGTAGATTTTTATGTGAGAAATGAATAGAAAGCATGTGATAGGTGATTCTATTTTCGTAAATCTGAAAGCATAGTCCATGTGTTAAATTGTAGATTCACCATGATAGGTTGTAAAAGTTAATATCGAGCATGCTACATGATGCGTCTTATGAATGTGTATGAAAAACTACCATGATATGTGCATGTGCGGTATGTGTAGAATACTTGCTGAGTCTTAGACTCATTACTTGCTTCGGCGTACAGGTGTAGTTGGTGACGACACGCTTGCAGAGGAGGCGTTGGAGACCGACTCCGAGCGTGGAGATTAGAGTGTTGGAGTGCTTGTGACATTTTGAGATTTTCATAATATGTAATTGCAACATTGTATTAGAATTACTATGGAAAGGGAATGTATAAGTGTGGACATTTATGTTTTAAATTTTCAGCAATTTAATTATGTGGACTTTTAGTTCTTAAATGTTATCAAATCATGTATGTTTAAATGTGGATGATGAATGAAATGAAGACAGTAGTCCTTTACTTCCGCTACTCTGTTCTTATATTCACGTGTATCTCAGCTGAATGTTATTGTTGGGTAAATGTCCCACTGTGGCAACGCTCGCTATACCGACGTGGGTTGGTATAACCGTACCGGTATAATGAGGGTCGTCGCAGAGATTGGTATCAGAGCAACCGGTTGAGATTGCACATGAATATACATAAGTCATCATCTTCATTGCATGCTAAGGATGTCCACATGTGTAGAAAACACTAATAAGAAGTGAAAAATAGATAAGAAAATGGTTAGAAGACTTAGTAACCTAGCTCTAATGGTGGCTGAAATTTATTACAGCCATGGCTTCGAGAGGTAGGAGGGGCGGAGCGTCGGCCCGTGAGGACGAGCTGAGACGTGACGAGCGGGCGGAGCAGCAGGCCCCGGCACCGCAAGGACCTGTACTTCCCCCACCGCCACCTGTGGATTATGGAGTATTCATGCAAGGTCTGGTGCAAGCCATGCAGACGCAGGCTCATACCCAAGCAGCACTCCAGGCTCAGTTGGAGGCTCAGGTTAGACCAATAAAATGAACATTATCTGTTTTATTTGAATGTGTGATATTATATTGATTGTGTATTGCTTGATGTGTACTGTAGCAGGCTCAAGTACCAACTCAGGACCATGGTGGACCTTCTACCATGGAGAGATTCAAGAGGATGCTGCCACCCTCTTTTAAGGGGGAGAGCGATCCGTTTGGCTGAAAGCTGGATGAGGGAGATAGAAAAGATCTTCTGAGCCATCAGGTGTGCAAATGAGGATAAGGTACATTGGCACCTACATGCTACAGGTATGTGTTGATTTTGTATGATTGTATGTTTTGTTTAGTTAGAACTGTTAGTTGGAGCTTACGAAGGTGTATTGCAGGAAAGAGCTGATGTATGGTGGACTTCATTGCTGCGTACCCGATTTGAGGACGGAGCTATCGACGTTGCTTGGGACGAGTTTGTGAGGCTCTTTCGGGCCAAGTTTGTCCCCGAGCATGTGCAAGATCGGATGGAGCAAGAATTTCTATCTTTGGCTCAAGGCTCCATGACCGTGCTGGAATATGAGGCAAGATTTTTTGAACTCTCTAAATATGCACCTCATATCTGTAATCACGGGATTTGTATCCCCTTTTGAAATTGATTGTGAAGGTGTAGGGATTAAGAACTGACCGTGATCGCCACCAACGCAGTCAGCTCTTGATGTTCAGATGGGGACTGACTACCTGGAAGGAAAGATGAAGGAGAAGGCGTACCTGATAACGCGACAGAGAGGCGTCGCTATGCTTCGATGTGAACGCGACGTAGGCAACGACGCCTTCTTGATCGCGACACAGCGGTCGTCGCCTCTTCTTCAGTGGATGGAGACTTGGGTTCTTTGTCTTTCTGCTCCTCAGCCGGCCGAGGGGCAAGAGCCTCACCTTGCTCTGACACCTAACACCTGCCAAAGTGATTCAAACAAACAAAACACCCATTAGAACTCGTGTGTAGAAGATCTATTCAATGAAAAGCACATGAACATGAACTATTATGGGGGGAACTCACAGGATTGGGGCTTTTAACCCTGTGGGTGTTAAGAATAGGTGTGTGTGTCGTGATCTAATGCTAAACTAGAAAGAAACGAAGCTATGCATGCATGAAATCAAAGAAATAAAGGGAAGAAGGGAAGAAGAATTGTGTAGCCGATGGGAAAACGCCCTGGGAGGGCTCTTGCTGATCGTCTGGAGGGAGAAACTCTCTTCGTGGAAGATGAAGCTCCTTGCTCAGCGAACTAAAGAATCCGACCTTGCCCAAAAAGATGCAGAGACGAGGTACTTATGGGGATTATTCCCAACTCGGATCTGAGAGGAATAATGGGCAAGAGTCCGACTCTGGGCAAGTATGGCTGTGCAAGGGCTATTGGAACTCGGAAAGGAACATGTAGGAAGGTCACTCTGAATTTGAGAGGATTTGGACGTGATTTGGACGTCCAAATGAAGCAATTACCATCAATAGCATGGGTCCAAATTGGCTTCGGATTGAGTTTCCTGTTTAAGGCCCTGAACGCGACGGCCTTGGTGTCGCCTTCTGAATGCGACTGCCCGATATGTCGCCTTCCTCATATGGAAGGCTGACTTGAGTCATTTTGTGATTTTCTGAGGATTTAAAATGCAGAATTATGATGGCGACATAGGGGCTGTCGTTTTTAGGAAGGCGACCTAGGGCCTGTCGCCTTCTGGTCTTTTCTGCATTTCGGCATGTAATGCGTCCAATCAGCCATGCACAGCCTTCAGGATGAAATATCGGACTTATACTCAGAGAGCTTATAATGAAAGAGATTGATTTGACCAGGAAGAGTCCTCCAGGGCGATGAACTAATGGAAATGATGTCATGATCGAAGAAAGCCAGCTTGACGATGATGAGCCAAAGTGGGGCGTCAATGATACGATAAGAGATTTTGCTCGACTTATGGGTCAGAAATGGGTGTCTACAGATTGCCCCTCCTTGATGCCTGCTTTGCAAGGGAGTGGAGCGGTGATGGAGCGAAAATGACGTGAAACGACGATGTAGCGGAATGAAGCGGAATGAGCTGAAAAGCGGGCATCAAGGTAAAGAGACACCCATTCTGGACGAATAAGCAGCGAGAATTATCCGGCTAACCTTGATCATGACTGGGAACAGAGTGCAAGGATGGTTCCTATTTGGGATGAATGAAAATTAAAAGAAAAGAATGATCAACCTCTGATTCAAGAGGTACCCTGGCTATCTTTAGCGTGCAGGTTTCGTTCATTAGGGGATAGGTGCTGCCCGGCGGGTCGATTCGACTCTGGCCTTCGAGCGGGTCACGACTAATGAGCGGATCGGGGATAAAGGGAATGACTGTTGTAATGAATGGGGATGAGAGGAATCCTACATAGGAACCATACTGGTAAACTGGACCGAGCACAAGCTCGAGGAAAACTTTCAAATTCGAAGTGGAATCCTTGTCTGGAAATGAGGATCTGGGCTGGGACATCATTGAGAAGCTGACTTTGACAAATCATGATTCATGAAGCTCAAAATTCTTACATGATGCATGCTGGGCTAAAGAAAAAGGAAATCATAAAACGAATGAAAAGAAAGAGAGAAAATAACAAGTATTCAAGGATAATATTGCTAGACAATATAAGCAAGGGTCAAGACACTTCACATCCCCGACGTGCGATAGAATCCATCGTCCCCAAGTCATATCACCCAACGGCCTATCCAGCGATTAGCAGCGTGTACTTAGATCATCCTCGTTTTTGATGAAGGGGAACTCAGATCCTGGAACACACTGGGAACCAGCCGGTCCTTGAGCTGATATAATAGTGTAGATATCATATAGTAATGCGGAGGGATTAGGGTTAGAGATACTTACCTGACGTCTCTTTTGATTTTCTGAATTTTCTGATTTTTATGGATTTTCCTGCATTTTCTGATTTTTTTTATGGATTTTCAATAATCAAAACAATAAAAATAGACATAATACAATGCACCAAACAATGACATCAAAGCATATGTGCAAATATCCTGAACAGTCATAGAGGAATAAGCAAAACAACACACACTGGTCAGAAGGCGACATAGGGATGGTCACGACCCTTTGACTGAAGAAGGCGACACAAGGCCTGTCGCCACCTTGAAGGCGACGGGTCGATATGTCGCTTTCACAGGTTTCTCAGCCCGAGCTCAAAAGCTTTCAGCATAGGACTTGGTTTTGACTCTCACTTGGACTCCTATTGCTCTCCACTCAAGGTCCCACTCCTAATTGGTTTTCTCTACCCTTTCCTAGCAGGAATAGGAGTACTAAGGCTCTATAAATAAAGGGGATGAGAAGCCAAATTCGGAGTTCTCCCTCTCTCTTCTTTTCTTCAAGTCTTGCAAGCTCTCATGGCCATGAAGAGAGCTCCTCTTGATCCCATGGGTGGGGAGGCGGTCTACGAAGGTCCGAAGCGTGCTCGGGCGACCTTTGAAGCTCTCATGAGGATTACGGATGTTCCCAACCACTTGAGCCTGAGCGAGGAAGTGAGAGAGGTAAGTTGGTTGGTGTTTTCAATTTCATGATTTTATGCTCCGAATTTCATCATTAATTTTGTGTTCTTGTTCTTCCTCTTTTCTCTCTTTCCCTTCTCTTCCCTAGCTCTTCCCCGGCTCTCGCCGCTACTCTAAGCTCACTTGGATTGCCCCGATGATCAAATCTCTACCCATGTACGTCATTAGGTTCTTGAGAGTGGGTTTGGGTGAGGTTTTGATAGCGGCTCACAACTACCACAAAATTCCTTTGATTGGCATAGTATCACGGCCTTGATAGAATTATGGCACCCACAAACCCATACTTTTATTTTCCACCAAATTTGAGGCGACCGTCCTTCTAGAAGAGGTCGAGGCCTTCCTTGCTCTTCCCAAGACCAAACCCGGGGACGAGCAAACATAAGCTACACGGTTGAGCCCATTAACCTGAAGTTTATCCTTGGAGAGTTCATGACCGATCCGGGGGATGTCTACACCATAATTAGCCCACAATTCATACATCTAGTGCCATTGTCTAAGTGGGTCATATCCAAGTGTAAGGACAAGAGCGTAGACCACCGGGAGATCGCCAAGGCCGTGGCCGTATGCTTGTGCGGGGTGGTGCTCTTCCCGTCCGGGGATCACCTCATAGACTATGCTAGCCTTAGTGAAGTTAGTGGGGTATGGCGAGGACTTTCACTCTCTCACGCCGTCTTGGCGTATCTTTACTCGGGTCTTACCTCGGCTTCCACGGGAGGTTTCCTTTACGGCTCTATGATCCTTCTAGAGTGTTGGTTGGGTGTGAGGATTAAATTCAAACCGGTAGACAACCCCACCACCGACAGTCGTATCTTCGGGTGCCATCCTTTGAACTTTATTGGCGGTGCGGCCAAGTTCTCCGACAAGGTTTTATGCAGGACGGCGGACAAGAAGACAAGGAGTGCATGACGCCTTTACTTCAGCACCCTACCAGTGGAACACTTTGCTTTGGGCGTAGCGGCACTTCACGGAGCGGAGATCCGGCTACCACTCGGACGCGGCTTGGACTTGCAACTTATAGGGAATATGGCGACCGTGCTCTACAACCCGCAGCGGTGCTACCTACAGATCGGGAAGCCGAGGACGAGAGTGCTTCCGCCATCACACTTGCCTCCCGTGAAGAAGCGACGCTTGGGGAACCCGGAGGACGAGCTGGCCGTGCGGAGCGCGCTGGCCTTGTGGAGGGCGTGCGCTACCTATGCACTCCCGCCGAGACTTGACGAGGACCGGGAAACGTACCAGGCGTACCTCTTGGAGCATGAGAAGATTCGGCCACTGAGGGGACCGTGAGCTAGAGAGAAAAAACTTGATTGTACCTTTTGAGCTTTGATGGGACTTGGTGGGCTTGATGTAATAGGAGACATGTTATTGATGTAAGCATTGGATTTATTGCAATGAGCATTGATTTTTTGGAGGCTAAAAGCACTGGCTTGAGAAGGCGACGCTAGACCTGTCGCTACCAAGAAGGCGACAGGTCAACGGTCGCGACCCGAAAAGTGAAGGCGACATGAGCATCGTCGCCACCTGGGTAGAAGGCGACACAGACCTTGTCGCGTTCACAGGTCCCGGGCGGTTTGAATTCGGGCCGAGCGCCCTTCTTCCCTTCCCTCCTTTCAAACCTCTCTTTCCTTCTTTCCTCTATCCGGCGATTTCCCCTTTCCTTCTTCTTCCTTCAACCCTCTCCTTCGATTCCTCCCCCCTTTTCCTCCTCCTCTTCTTCCTCTCCTCCTCTCTTCTTCTTCTCCCTTGACAACCGGCGATGGAGGGCGACGGTGGTGGGCAAGGAAGTGATGACGGCGGTCGGCGGCACAAGAAGACGATCCGGCGCCGGTGATTGGGCGAGGGGACGTCGACGGCGGCCCCGGAGGCTTCCCCGGCCGTGCCGATGGAGGAGGATGTCCCGCGATGATGCGGCGAGGGGGATGAGGGACGATCCCGTTGGACCCAAGAAGGTAGGGTCACAAGCCCTAACCCTATGTGTGTGGATGAGAGAGGGGATGCTGAGCACCCCAGTAGGGCCTTTGGCCAAGGTGAAACGGCCGGAAAACGGATACTTGCCGTTTCGGCCAGTCTGTAACGCGACAGGCTGGCTGTCGCATTACCAGACAGGTCGCGACGCCCTAAGCGTCGCTTTCAGAAGGCGACACTGCCTTGTCGCCTTCACAGGAGGAAGGCGGCTCCTCTGGTGTCGCCTTCTGATGGCGACAATATACCCGTCGCTACCTTAACAGAGTGCTGTTCTATTGATCCCTTGCTGATCCTTGTTTTTTTGTGATTGTTTTGCAGAGCGAGCTACGGTCCGGCTGGGGTGGTCCGTTGTCCGGGCGATCTATCAGGGGTTGCCGGATTTCCAGAGGACTCGGCTGGAGGAGATAGGGTTCGGCCCCTTTCTGAGGTTGGATGAGTTGACGCCGGACGTGGCGCTCATCCAGGCATTGAAGGAGCGATGGGACCCGGAGTGCCACGTGTTCCTCCTCCCGGGGGTCACATGATCCCCACACTGGAGGACGTGGCACGGATCACCGGCCTGAGGGTAGATGGCCAGGCGGTGACGGGGTGACTTATACCAGCTATCAGGAGATGGTGGAGAGGCTCTGGGGTTAAAGGTGACGCGGGAGAGATCCTCCCTGGTGCCGAGGACGAGGTTGCAGGCGAGCTTGGGGTGGCAGACGCGCGCCACCAGACTGGAGAGGGCAGGCGGAGTACATGGCCCGGTTGACAGCAGATGCCAGAGCAGCACTGGCGGAGGAGGAGGGAGCGGCAGCGGACCGCGACTTGAGGGCTTCCTAATCCTCGTGATCGGGAAGTTGATCTTGGGTACCGAGGAGACCCGGTGAGCTGTCGGTGTCTGCCTCTACTAGAGGACCTGACACAGGTGGGGAGCTATGCGTGGGGTGCGGCCCTTCTGGCCCACCTTTTTGACAGCCTGGGCACCTCTAGTAGGGAGACCGGGGTGGCCGGGTTCTTCCCACTGTTACAGGTATGCTTCTCACCCTTACCCTTTACTGCTTTTCCTGCTTGTCTTAATTATGGCATTGATCGTTTTGTTTTGCAGGTGTGGGTGTACTACCACCTCCCTTCCCTGGGTCGGGGGGTGCCGAGGCGAGCGGGCGCCGTACCGCTACTGCGGCACTGGCGGTTCTGCAGAGACGAGCGATCCCTGCGGCGGCAAGTGACACTCATCCATGACGCGCTGGACACTGTCCCCTTCGGTCATGTAAGTACTTCTAGCCTTAACCTTTCCTTTACTTTGCTTATTTGACAATTGACTGACGGGTCTTTACTTGTGGTGTGCAGGTTCAGTGGACTCCCTACGTCGGGGAGGACGACGCCACCCAGCCGTGGGTGGGATGGGGCCGTCCCTACTTTCGTAGGGACATTTGGCTTCACTGTTTTAACACAGTGGTCCCGCTCCACCACCGGCTAGTGGCGTGGACACTGGGACTCCACCAGGCGGTGGTGGAGTTCCCGACCCGACAGAGGTCATGGGAGAGGCCCGGTCGCAGCTTTCGGGGAATCCAGCAGGTCACGGACTGGACAGTCTGAGTCCGAGAGCAGCTGAACGACTGGGAGCGGCGAGGGAAGGAGGTGGTCTCCGAGGCTGTCAGCGACGAGGACTACTTCCGGGCCTATGCCGGAAGTATGGGGCCCAGGTGTACAAGGGGTCCCGACGACCGGTACGTATTTTGCTTTCAGTCTCTTTGAGTTCTTAGTTGATTATGCGACTGGCTTGTGATTGCAGCTTGACCCCGAGGGACGGATCTCCTCGCTCGAGGGCATCCATTCCACCATCCAGCAGCGAGACGACCTCCAGGCGGTGGTGGATCAGCTGGTAAGTACTCTGCACCCTACCCTTCTATTTCTAACTGTGGTTGACTGACCCTCCCTTGATGTTTTTGCAGCGGGCAGAGCTGGACCATGCGCAGCAGATGGTGGGAGGGGCTTCCTCCTCCCGAGAGGATCCCGACCGCTCCGTCTTGGAGGGATAGCTAGCGTCAGCGGTGGCCCGAGCGGAGGACGCCCTCGCCCAGCTGCGGGAGCGGGTAAGTTACTTATTTAGATGCACCTGGTTTTTTTTTGCTTCTTTCGTGATTTCTGACAAGATTTTTTCTGATATTGCAGGAGCAGGAGCTGAGGACTGCCCTGGCGCGGACGACCACGCTGGAGGCGGAGATGGCGGAGCTGCGCCTACGCCCCGAGGCAGCGGAGGTGACGCGGTGGCGCCAGGAGGCAGAGGCGGCGGCGCGCTGGCAGCAGGAGGCGGCGGAGGCGACGCGCTGGCGCCAGGAGGCAGAGGAGGTGGTACGACTGCGCGCCGAGGCTGGGGACCTCCGCACCCAGCTGGGGAGGAGAGAGCATCGCGGCGACATGCTGCGATCCGAGATGAGGGGTCTTGAGAGGGCCTGGCCTTGGTCGGGCGCAGCCGGTCAGTGACTAGCCGGAGCGGTATCCTGAGCGGGTCCGCTGGGCACTACCTGACAGGTTCCTCCGGACGGCGGAGGAACGAGGAGGAGGAGCGACGACGGCGCGAGAGAGCGCCAGAGGGGAGTGAGACCGGACCGAGAGTGATGGCCCTCCATCTCCCACTCGCCTGAGGGTACGGGGGAGTGGTTGAGGGTTTGTACTTTTTTTTTGCTCCTTTCTTTGTCATGATGGTGTACATGAATGGAATGGAACCTTTTTTGTGTTTTATGGTTTGCGACTGAGTGAGAGTGACGAGTGAGATATGAGTGCCGCTTTCTTTTCCGTCCTGCACACTTAGACAACCACGAAACAAGTTAGATCTGTTCTTAGGCTTAGCCCCTTGCCTTAAAATGCGACGAGTGAGCGACCTTGATAATTCGTCAAGGGGCTAAGCCTTATTAAATAGGCAAAAGATGCGAATAATCAAATGAAATGCATGTATGCAAACGGCTTGGAATTTTGAAAACATCATTTAATGTCTTATTTGATTTTTAGGTTTTTGGAAATATTTGATTTTTTTGGGTTTTGGGGAATATTTGATTTTTGGAGTTTTGGGGAATATTGATTTTTTTGGAGTTTGGGGAATATTTGATTTTTTGGAGTTTGGGATATTTGATTTTTTTGGAGTTTTGGGGAATATTTGATTTTTGGAGTTTGGGGAATATTGTTTTTTTTTGGAGTTTTGGAGAATATTTGATTTTTTTGGGGTTTTGTTAGCGCCTAAAGCTGGCGTTAGCCCTTCCTAAAATAAGACACGCGAGACGGAAGGTACTCGCATCTTCGGGCCCAACACTTAAACCGATTCGAGCCGCTGGTCAGGAATCTTGACCACCTCCGGTTCTCGCCACAGGGCTTTTCTAAGTTAGGACGTGCGTGAGGGGTGACAATGCCTCGGAAAACCTACCTTGGTTGATGCTGCGACTAATTAAGCCCCACCCAAGAGGTGACTCAGCCTTATAGGAGAAACGAAGATTATTTAAGGAAAGTCTTGTGTGGGTATAGGGATGTTGGGTTCGGCTACTTCCTACAGCATACCATTCAGAGATTGGGTCTGTTGGGGAGGGACTTTATGGTCTTTTGCTATGGACTTGCCTTGCTTTGGGGCATGCGTACGACCGGGTCATTAGTGCCCCGCGGGGACTTTGCCACTCTTGCCATGCCCCTATTGTATTATGGATTTTCTTTTCTTTTCGTTTCTTTGCTTCTTTGCCCTTTTGTCATTTTGACCGTCCCTGTTTGAGACTTCCTCTTGTCGGGGTATGCTGTAGGTCGACGACCTCACCCTTACGCCCTTTGCCCTACACTTCGACCGATTAGGAGAGAATGACCGATGCATCGCTAGAGTGGAACCCTCATAGTCGCAGCATCTTCCAAGTGTAGTTATCCGGGTTTGCCGTGTGCGTGTGTGTTAATCCTAACTTAGAGCAGCCCTTGGCGATTAGAGAGGTATCTTAGACTCCCAACATGGGGCTACTCCCCGATCTAGATGTTGTGGCCTCACACCTATAGGCCTAAGGATAGAAACGTTTGAGGTACAACCCGTTCTACAGATGTGATAATTCGACGCCCTCAACATTGATTAAGCGGTATGCATTTCCAGGGTAGACCTCCCTCACAACGTACGGACCCTCCCAGTTGGGTTGCAGTTTGGACCTAGGACCTCCGGGTTGATAAAGATGCGTTTCAAGACCATATCACCCTCTTGGAATTTTCGTTCAATTACCTTCTTTTGAAAAGACCTTGAGATTCGCCTTTGGTAGGAAAGCACATGGTCGGCTGCCATAAGCCGCCTTTCATCTAAAAGTTCCAATTGGACTAGTAACGCCTCTCGACGTTCATCAAGATTAAGTTCTTGTCTAGTTGGACTCTTAGTGAAGGAATTAGGATCTCATATGGAACTACCGCCTCCATCCCGTAGGTGAGAGCGTACGGGGTTTTTCCCGTGGGAGTGCGGACGGAGGTGCGGTAGGCCCATAGAGCCTCTATTAGCTTCTCTGGCCAGTCGGCAAATTTATGCGACTCACAGGTTTTCTTTAGGATTTTAAGAAGGGTTTTGTTAGTTGCTTCAGCTTGGCCATTGCCTTGTGGGTAATACGGTGATGAATGATGCAGCGTGATGTTGTATTTCTTACAGAGGTCCTGGAGCTCTTGTGCGATGAATTGCGGCCCATTGTCCGTGACGATGCTGCTTGGCACTCCGAACCGCGAGAGTGATGTTTCTCATGATGAAGCGGCACACCGTGGATGCTTTGATTTCTGTGAAGGCTTCAGCTTCGCCCACTTGGTGTAATACTCAGTCGCAGTTAGGATAAATGACTTTTGTTTGGTTTGAGCATTAGAATCACCAAGAGGGCCGACAATGTCGAAAGCCCACATGGAGAATGGCCATGGTGTGAGAGTGGGTGTAATGAGGAGGAGGGGCATGGATTTTATCGGCATGGAGTTGACACTTGACACACCTACGGACGTAGATGGTACAGTCTTCCTCTAGGGTTGGCCAGTAATAGCCCTGCCTAATGATCTTCTTTGCTAGCATCTGACTGTTGACGTGCCCTCCGCATTCACTAGCATGGGCCCCTTCCACCACCTTCCAAGCTTCGTCATCGGTAAGGCACCTTAAAAGGACTCCATTAAGGGCTCGCCTGTACAGAACTTCTCCGACAACTGTGTACCTTAAGGCGGCTCTTCTGATGGCCCTGCGGTCTTCTCCACTTGCCCCTTCAGGATATGTTCCATCCCTGCAGTACTGCTCTATCTCAAAGTACCATGGCAGTTCTTCTTCATTCAGGATCTCCTCGAGCTCCGTTAACATGACTTGCTGCGCTCCTCTTTCCTAGCCCTCTCTCTAAGGTTGCCCTAAGGTCGCTAAACCAAGGGTCTGGGTAGATGGGACATCGAGACGCTGGACGATGATTGTCTCAGTCCGGCGACTCAGAGGGAAGGATAGGGATGAGGCTAGCGACGCCAGAGCGTCGGCCAGGATGTTTTGGGAACGAGGAGTGTGGATGTAGATAAGCTTACGGAACTGCCTTGCCAACAGCGTGACCAGGTCTTGATATGGCTTGAGCTTCGGGTCACGAGTGCGGTAAGTTGAGAGCACCTGCCGCAGGACGAGCTGAGAGTCTCCTATAATTCTGAGGTGGGATGCCCCCAGCAGATAAGCATGCTTGAGACCAGCAAGGAGAGCCTCATACTCTGACATGTTGTTGGTAGCGGGGAAGGTGAGTTGATATGCAAAGGGGATGGTGATACCTTCCGGGGTGAGCAGTACGGCTCCAATGCCCCGTCCCCGAGAGTTGAGTGCACCATCGAAATGAAGGGACCAGAAGGGGTCTTTGATTATGACTGAGAGTTCCTCATCGGGGAATTCCTCTCGGAGGGAGTCGCTGTGAGGGAGTGGGAGATGGGCTAGATGCTCGGCGATGGCATACCCCTTGACGGCCTTTTGGACCACAAAGGATATGTCAAACTGGGAGAGGAAACTCTGCCAGCGTGCCAGCCGATCAGAAAGGACGGGCTTTTCAAGAAGATATCGGAGTGGATCCATCCTTGAGATCAGCTTGACCTCGTGGGCTAGGAAGTAGTGCTTGAGCTTTTGGACTACCCACACGAGTGCGGCACAAGTTTTGTCTGCGGTGGTGAGCTTGGATTCAGCGGGGTTGAAGAGCCTAGAGAGGTAGTACGCTGCCCTTTCTTTCCCAGACTCGTCATGTTGTGCCAGGACAGCTCCTAGGGAGTCCTCAATGACTGAGAGATACAGGATTAGCGGTTTCCCGGGTACAGGAGGCTGTAAGACTGGGAGATTCATGAGATAACTTTTCAGCTCATCGAAGGCTGCTTGGCATTTGTCATTCCATTCGAATTTTGCCCCTCCTTTCAAGAGATCATAAAATGGGCGACATCTTTGCGAATGCTGGGAGATAAATCTTCTGATGAATTGCAAACGCCCGATTAGCCCTCGTAATTGTGCGATGTTCTTTGGAGGAGGCATTTCTGCTATTGCCTTAGCCTTGTTAGGATCGATCTCGATGCCCGCTTACTGACTATGAAACCTAACAGCTTTCCTGATGAGACCCCGAACACACATTTTTTGGATTCATTCTCAGCTGATACTCTCTAGACCTCTGCAACACCTTGGCTAGGATTCAGGGTGTTCTTTCCTGGTTCTTGACTTCACCAAGATGTCATCCACGTATACCTCTACATAAACGTGCATCATATCGTGGAAGATGGCCATCATCGCCCTCTGATAAGTAGCGCCGGCATTCTTTAACCCAAACGGCATGACTACATAGCAGTATGTTCCCCAGGGCGTGGTGAAGGATGTTTTCTCTTGATCTTCAGGAGATAGACGGATTGGTTATATCCTGAATACCCATCCATGAATGAGAGGGTCTCATACCCAGCAGTATTGTCGATTAGCACATCAAGATGAGGAAGCGGGAAGTCGTCTTTCGGACATGCCTTATTCAAATCCCTGAAGTCGATGCAGATTCTGACTTTGCCGTCTTTCTTCATGACAGGGACTATATTGGCCACCCAGTTCGGATAAAGCACTACCCTGATGAATCTAGCCTTATGGAGTTTATCTACTTCGTCCTTCATCTTCAGGGCTGTGAGTGGATGGAACCTTCGGAGTTTCTGCTTGATTGCCTTTGCCCCTTCTTTTAGTACCAGTCGGTGCTCCACTAGTGAGGGGTCTAGACCGGGCATGTCCTCGTAAGACCAGGCGAATGTATCCTTGTACTTCCTCAGGATTTGCACCAGTTCATCTTCTTCATCAGGAGGGAGATTTGCTGAGATAATCACAATCCTGAGATCTTCTTCTGTTCCAAGGTTGACTTCCTTAGTAGATTCATCCACTGCCGTTGTAGGCTCATCGAACCTCCTTACTCCGCTGGCATATTTTTCGGCAGCGTCATCTACTTCGCTATCCTCTTCATCGACTGGGTCCTCATCATTCATTATTTCGTAGACACCAAACCCGTCGTCTATGAACACCCCATCCTGCTCAAACACTTCTTCGAACACCAGCGCTTCTCTCGTGAACTCCTCTATCAATAGCAGCGCTTGACACCGCTGAGCTAGCTCTTGAAGATACCTCCGGGGAATAGCTTTTCCCCGCTGCTTCCTAGGGCGGTGCTTGGAATTGGTGGATGGCGGGCTGACCTGACTCTCTACCCTAGGCCTATCTATCTTAACTCTAGACTCACCTACCCTAGACCCTCCTAAACTAGACGACTCTACAGGACTGGGGGAGGACATGGTGTCCTCGAAGAGAATGGCTCCTAATGAAGGAGCAGGAGGGGGACCCTCAGTCGAGGGGTGCCCCTGATCTGCAGAGTGCAGGACGTATGCCGGCTCCTCGACCTCAACATGCATTTGAAAGTGGACGTTTTTTTTTGGAGATCGGAGGAGAGCATGCAACAGGAGAGGGTGACCTCGTGGTCACCTGGATCAGCTTGAAGGGCGGAGAGGACAGCCGGTGGGAGCTGGGGTGTGAGGAGGCTGTGCGCCGCCGTGAGGAGCTGAGGAGTCAGCTGGATCAGCAAAGGAGGAGAGGATGGGACCAGACTGGGAAGGAGGGAATCCAGGAGGGATGGGTGGATGGCTAGGCAGGTGCCCCTCCAGAGTTCATCAATGGTCTTCCCCTCTTCGTAGGGGATGTCTGGCTCTCCTACGTCTGAGGCATCGCTCATGAGCTGCCTTTTGGATGTGATAGCAACGGGTGGATCTAGCAATTCTTCCGCAGCTGGCGGCCAGGTTCTCTCCTCCTCCCAGAACAGTCGACTGAAGGCGATGGTGATGTCTTCTATGTCGAACCATCTATACCACTCAGCCTCTGGGTCTCCGGTCTTTTCCTCCTGGTCGGACGGAGGGCTTCTAGGGCTCTATAGGTCAACAATGGGGCCATGTGCCGAGAGAAGTTCGGCCATGCACCTCGTGCTGTGAGAGTTCTGCCTGACTACCACGGTGTTGTACCAGGTTGGTAGGCCCCCTGATAAAGTGACACCCGAGTAGGGGTGTACAACGGTTCGGTTCGGTCCGGGTTGGCCAATGGCCAACCCCCGAACCGCACAATCTCGACCGACCAGAGTTATTTCAGTTCGGTTCGGTTCAAACCGTCTTAAAGTTCTTTATATGTAGCCTAAGTACATTTGATACTTGTGTATTATCGGTTTATTCGGGTTAGGTTCGGTTCGGTTTACATTTGTGACCGCGACCGAATCGGTCCAAACCGAACCGAACCGGCCATTCAGTTTGGCGGTTCGGTCTTCGGTTTGAACGTGAACACCCTCAGAGTGTCCAAGTGAGTGGTCTCGGTCGGCCTTAAGAGTGGATTGCTGGAGACCATGGTTTGGATTCTCCCTATACCCTAAGCCCATCGGCTTTTTGTGACGATGTCGGGGATGGGTTGACTATACCTTGTAGCTCTGCCCCTAGGCCTTGCCTTCTTCATACCCCAACTTCATCATAATTTGCCACCCTTTGTACTTAGCGGCTCTTTTCTCTTGACCGCATTGACCGGGCTAGGTTGACCTCTCGCTGGGACTGGAAGTGTAGCTCCAGGGGTAGTTGATGTCTAGCACCGAGACGATGGGTTTGTTGGCTGGCCACACAGCTGGGAGGTGGGTATCGTGGAGGGCATCTACAGAGTGGGTGGTGGCTATGCTTTGACCTTGATAATCGCCCTTGGAAGGGGAATTTCAGGCATGGTGCGCGGTAGATGGCACAGCTCCTAGTGACTCTAACCATGGGCGCCCTAAGATAGCCTTGAACATGGGATCGATATCTAGGACTTAGAAGTCCACTGTGACGGCGAGGGGTCCCAGTTCGGCTTGCACAGTCACCATGCCGTGGCAGGATCTTCTGGAATTGTCGTATGCGGCAATGGTGGTGGGCGTCGGCCTCAGCATACTTTCTGACAGGTCACAGGCTCTCAGCGTACTCAGGGGGCATTTATGGATGCCCCCGTATCGACCAGTGCCGCTCCCACTGCTATATGGTTGATGACTAAAGTGACACAGAGGGAGAGCTCCTGGCTTCTGGGGGTGCTAATTCGCTTTCTGCAAATGTGATTGCCGGCCCGCGAGTCACCATGGCCAGGGCACTAGGTAGCTTGTCTGCCATCATGTCTTCATTCACAACCACCTTCTGCAGGAAATTCCTCAGGGCTTCCTGGTGCTCTTTAGACTTCTTTATCAGCTCCAGAATGGAGATCTTGGCTGGCACATGGTCCAGGTGCTTGAGGATATCATAGTGGGTCCAGGCAGTGGCTCAATCAAACCCTCATCTGTGCTTGTTGCTGAGCTTGCTGTTTGTGGCGGCTGCAGGACTGCTGGGGGTTTGTGGAAGTGGTGGTGGTGGAGATAGGTGGGTACGGGCGGCGAAAGACTCGCGCTCCGTAGGGTGGTCGGATTGGTAGGTGGCTGTCTAGCGGAGGATAATGTTGCGGCGGAGGGTTGGTCGGCCCAGGTGGTGGTAGGATGATGGGTGAGGGAGTGGATATGATAGGGGGTAGAGGGATGGAGACAGGTGGAGCGAAAGGTAAGATGATGGGTGGACTAGCGACTGGCGCATATGCTGAACTGGCGGGCAGTATGACGGCGTTGGCCATGGAAACTATAGGAGGGACTGATTGGGGAGCCGCGTAGGCTAATTGTGTTGTTTGGGATTGGATAGGATATTAGTTAATGGCCATCATCTGCTGAACGTCCAGCTCATCATCGTACGTCCAGTTTGCTTGTGGAGGGGATGGTGGACGATGGGGTTTACCTGGGCAGGTTGCTGTGGTGGTGGTGGGTTCGGAGCTGGTGGATGGTTAGGTAAGGGGTTGTGGACGATCCCGAGGTCCTGCAGTGGCTGCTGATGTTGCTGCTGTTGTTGTTGTGGAGGGGGTGGTTGGCGCTGCTGCCTTTGCTGCTGTTGTTGTCTTTGCCTTTCTTTGATGTCTCCGATCACCTATCGGAGGGCTGTCCAATCGATCCTTTTTCTGCTCATGCAAGTCATACACAAGTCCTTGAATGTGAAGCACTGATCGATGGTATGACCAGGCTGCCTGTGGAAGACACAGTATCGGGTTGATCCACACTTGGGTTCAGAGGCCTCTCAGGAGGGAGCCTAATGGCGTCTATGGAGAGCAAGGCCAGATATGTCGGAGAGTGTCTCCGGCAATGGTGGTAGTGAGCTCTCCTAGGGCCCATGGGACGCCTTTGTTGAGAACCATCAGGAGGTGGTACTTGGTTGTATTGGCGCTGCTGCTGCCCTTGTGGCGGATTGGTAAGGTTCTGACTCTGGGCATTGTATTGGCGGTTTTGGCTCTGGCGGTGGTAGGGTTGAACGCGCTTACTTGCTCGTTCACTTGGACGCCTTCGGTGATAGGCCCCTGAGGCTTCCTTTGGAAATGAGACTTCTGGGGTTCAAACATGGAATGGATGGGAGAATCTTTGAGCTGGGTCTGGATGAACCGGGCCCGGCTGTAGAGCTGATGCATATTGGAGATGTCGTTCATCGCCAAAATGTTTGCGGTAGGCAGGTGTGGCGTTGGCGATGATGATCTTCACCTTCTCCCCTCTGGAAGGTACCCGGAACTCTGGTGGCCATTTGCCTCCACCTATCGGCGTATGCTGAGAAATCCTCATCCGGCTTCATCTTTTCAGCTATGAGATCCGTGAGGGAATATTCAGGCCCGACCCTGTCTTGGAATTGTTCGAGGAACTTGGCCTTCACGACAGCGAAATCCTCAGCGTCCTCAGGTAGCAGGGAGTAGAACCAATCAAGAGCATGCCCGTCCAGCGACCGGCGGAAGAGATATGCCATGAGACGGCGGTCATGCTGGTAGGAGGAGCGGACTCATAGATGAAGTCCTTGATATGAGTGTAAGGATTACCTGAGCCGTTGTACTTGCGGTACTTCGGCAGCTCGGATGGAGAGGGGACCCATAGGCCATTGAAATTTGGCATATGCACATCGTGGTGCTGCCTAGGGGACTTGCTTACGGAGCTCTTGGAGCTCTTCTTGATGGACGCCCACTCGGACATCATGTCCGGTGCGGCGGATGGCTGAGCGTATATGGACGAGGCACGAGAGGTAGGCTGGCGCGTGGCTCAGGACGATGAGGGGAGTAACATGGCTGGTATGGTGGAGACCGCGGCCTCGACTCACGGGGAATATAGTGCTCAGACTCAAATGGCGTAAACCGGATGGTCCGCGGTCGGATGGGGGTGTTGTCGGCTCGTCCCATGGTGACGTGGGGGCGGATGTAGCTGCTGCGGGGCGTGACGCGCCCGCTCTGGGTGAGGGTGAGGAAGCGGCCTTTCCTTTGAGGGCCGTCATGAGGGTCTGGATTTGGGACTGATCAAGCTGAGGAATTAGGTGCAAGAGCTGAGCGGCTTGATCGTCCGACTGAGGAGGGTGGGTGTTCCGAGACGGGCTGCCCTCATCACGATGGCGACCCTCAGAGGTATGGACGGTAGCGACCCAAGGCCGGGCCACCTCGTCAAAGAGATCATGGGGTAGGGACTCTTCGTAATCCCGGGAATTCTGGAGGGCAGTGTCGGGATTCTCACTATTGTAGATTGGGTTCAAGAAAGACTCCATGCTTGGAAAGTGGGTGGAGAGAGATGGGGAGAGCCTTTCCAGACTTGAGAGAGGCAACCTAACCTAGACAGACTCTTAGCTTCCTAAACAAGCAAACCTATGCAGACAAAAGGAAAGAGAAAACGTCTCACCCAAAGCAAGCAGTTGGCAATGATGATGGTTACTTTTAATTGATTTGAATTTGCCTTTTAGTGATTTTGACTTTTAGCAAGTTCTCTCCAAGTGAGGAAGGGTTTCCTAAATGGGAGAAGGCTTCCAACTTCGAGTAGGACTAGGGTTCTCTCTACCTTGCCAAATGAATCTAGACTCGATCCTAGGTGGCGACGGGTACAACCAGCCCGGCGACCGTGTGGGAATCCACGGTCAGCGGGGACTTACGGAGGCCCTCGAGCGAGTGCTCTAGTCGGACACAAGGAATATGTGGCCGAGAGAGCGAGCGTCGCTGAGGAGGAAACTTATACTACGAATATGGAGCGATGTATGCAAATCCTATGTGCACCAGAGTGCATGCAAAATTCTAACTAGTACTAACAAAACAAGAATTAGGACTAACTGCTCTCAGAGAGGAGGCGACAAGGAAGATGTCGCTACCAAGATAGCGACAATCACCCTGTCGCGTTGCTTCTCGCAGTGGACAGAGGGCAATTAAGTCCTAATTATGCACAAAAAGTCAAACAACCTATAAAATACAAGAGTGGCAATCTCTCAAGAGCATGGAAAAGAGCATGGCATGATGAAATCCGAACGGAGTATGTGAAAGCAAACCCAAATTTGCAAGGAAACACAATGAAACCAGAGTACTGACCTGATCGCGACGATGCCCCGTCGCCTCCTTGAACGCGACGCAACCCTCGTCGCGTTCCTCCCAGACTTCAGCAGACTTCAAATAATGGAAAAAAGCGTATGGGCAGAGCGCGTACCTGATGGCGACGCTGCTGCTGTCATTTTCTTTAACGCGACGATCAAAACGTCGCCTTTCTCACAGCACACTGCACACAACCGGACAAGACAGAGGCTTTGTACTAACCTGATTGCGACGTGCAGCGTGTCGCTACTCGGATCGCGACGCCTTTGTTGTCGCCTTCTTACCCAGAACCGCAGAGCACTATGAAAACTCAGAGGGAAGAGAACTAAAGGAGAAAACTATGAGCACACACACCCGTTAGAAGGTAAGGACGGCAGGGAAAAGGTAAAGCAAGCGTGATGGGCACAAGTTGTCCCACCATGATCGCCAAAAGGTGTAATCACGGGATTTGTATCCCCTTTTGAAATTGATTGTGAAGGTGTAGGGATTAAGAACTGACCGTGATCGCCACCAACGCAGTCGCCTCTTGATGTTCAGATGGAGGACTGACTACCTTGGAAAGGAAAGATGAAGGAGAAGGCGTACCTGATAACGCGACAGAGGAGGCGTCGCTATGCTTCGATGTGAACGCGACGTAGGCAACGGCGCCTTCTTGATCGCGACACAGCGGTCGTCGCCTTCTTCTTCAGTGGATGGAGACTTGGGTTCTTTGTCTTCCTGCTCCTCAGCCGACCGAGGGGCAAGAGCCTCACCTTGCTCTGACCTTTAAACACCTGCCAAAGTGATTCAAACAAACAAAACACCCATTAGAACTCGTGTGTAGAAGATCTATTCAATGAAAAGCACATGAACATGAACTATTATGGGGGGAACTCACAAGATTGGGGATTTTAACCCTGTGGGTGTTAAGAATAGGTGTGTGTCGTGATCTAATGCTAACTAGAAAGAAAACGAAGCTATGCATGCATGAAATCAAAGAAATAAAGGGAAGAAGGGAAGAAGAATTGTGTAGCCGATGGGAAAACGCCTTGGAGGGCTCTTGCTGATCGTCTGGAGGGAGAATCTCTTCGTGGAAGATGAAGCTCTCTTGCCTCAGCGAACTAAAGAATCCGACCTTGCCCAAAAAGATGTAGAGAGAGGTACTTATGGGTGATTATTCCCAACTCAGATATGAGTGGAATAATGGGCAAGAGTCCGACTCTGGGCAAGTATGGATGTGCAAGGGCTATTGGAACTCGGAAAGGAACATGTTAGGAAGGTCCGATCCGAATTTGAGAGGATTTAGACGTGATTTGGACGTCCAAATGAAGCAATTACCATCAATAGCATGGGTCCAAATTGGCTTCGGATTGAGTTTTCGTTTAAGGCCCTGAACGCGACGGCCTTGGTGTCGCCTTCTGAATGCGACTTCCCGATATGTCGCCTTCCTCATATGGAAGGCTGACTTGAGTCATTTTGCGATTTTTTGAGGATTTAAAATGCGGAATTATGATGGCGACATAGGGGCTGTCGTTTTTAGGAAGGCGACCTAGGGCCTGTCGCCTTCTGGTCTTTTCTGCATTTCGGCATGTAATGCGTCCAATCAGCCATGCACAGCCTTCGAGATGAAATATCGGACTTATACTCGGAGAGCTTATAATGAAAGAGATTGATTTGACCAAGAAGAGTCCTCCAGGGCGATGAACTAATGGAAATGATGTCATGATCGGAGAAAGCCAGCTTGACGATGATGAGCCAAAGTGGGGCGTCAATGATACGACAAGAGATTTTGCTCGACTTATGGGTCAGAAATGGGTGTCTACAATATCGTGGCAGACGAGCGCAGGAAGACAAAGAAGTTCGTGATGGGACTCAAGCCATCACTGCGGACCAGACTCGTGGTGTTTGACCACCGCACGTTGGACGAGGCCCTCAGTGCTGCCTACAGGCAGGAGGGAGAAATGGAGCAATACCTAGAAGAAAAGAAAGCTTCACAGAAGAGGCCAGCGGCAACTTTCCAACGGCAAGACAAGAAGAAAGTAGTGTACCAGACACCGCAGCGATCCGTGGCAGTCGGCAGTTCTCAGGTACCTTCTGTACGTTCCCCTGGCGTGAGAAAGAGTGTCCCCACTGTCGGAAGACCACGGTTGGTCCGAATGTTGGATGATTACGGGCAAGTGCTGTGAAGTGCGGAAGCAGCGATCACAAGATCAAGGATGCCCAAGACTTCAGCAGGGAGCCAGCGCGGAGCGCCAGCCCCAGCAGTAGTAGCGGCTCCGGCGCCAGCTACAGGAAGACCAGGAAGGCCTCGAGCCCCAGCCGAGTGTTTGCTTAGCATGCAAGGACGTCGAGCAGGCGGAGCATGTCATCGAAGGTACGGTTTTGCTTTTAGGTGCGCATGCTCGGGTTTTGTTGATACGGGTGCTACTCAACTCGTCATTTCGAGCGGTTCATAGGCAGTTAGCCCTAGAGTCAGGTATAGAGTCTGGAATTTAGAGGTCCCTTTGTCTGTGCACACTCCTGCGGGTACGGTATCAACTAAGAAGTGCATTCTGTCGTACCTGTGTGCATTGAGGATAGAATCCTAGATGGGTGTTTCTTTTGCTAAAGATGAAGGACTATGATGCTATTCTTGGTCTGGATTGGCTAGAGGAGCTATGCGTTAGTGGATTGTCGCCGGAAGAGGATCATTTTCCGCATTCCTGGTGAGGATGAGTTCTCTCACCCCTTGCCAAGGAACTTGGCGGGAAAGATGGTCATCTCTGCATGAAGGCGATGCGTATGTGAACAGGGGTTGTGACGCTTTTCTTGCCAGCGTGGTGTTAGTGCCAGAGGCTGATGAGTCACCTACTCTTGCAGAGATCGAGGTAGTGCAGGATTTTCCAGATGTCTTTCCTGATGACTTTGTCTGGATTGCCACCGGATAGAGAGATAGAGCTTACCATAGAGTTGCTTCCGGGCACCTCTGCTATCTCGAAGGCTCCATATCGGATGGCACCTTCGGAGTTAGCCGAGTTGAGGAGGCAGTTGCAAGAGTTGCTTGATAAGGGATTTATTCGCCTAGTGTTTCCCCTTGGGGCGCACCTGTATTGTTCGTCAAGAAGAAAGACGGGTCACTTAGGTTATGCATTGACTATAGGAAGTGAACCAAGTGAATGTGAAGAACAGGTATCCCTTACCTCGTATTGATGATTTGTTTGACCAGTTGCGGGAGGCATCAGTCTTTTCTAAGATTGACTTGTGATCTGGTTATCATCAATTGAGGATTCGGAGTGAGGATGTGTCCAAGACGGCGTTTAGAACCCGTTATGGACATTATGAGTTTTTGGTTCTTCCTTTGGATTGACCAACGCCCTTGCAACGTTCATGGATCTCATGAACAGGGTGTTAGGCCTTACCTAGATAGCTTTGTAGTGGTCTTTATAGATGAGTGTTGGTCTACTCTCCGGATGAGGCCACACACCGTCAGCATTTGAGGTAGTGTTAGAGGTTCTTCGTGAGCACAAGCTGTATGCAAAATCAGCAAGTGCAATTCTGGTTGCGCGAGGTTCATTTCCTCGGGCATGTTATCTCCGGTGCTGGTGTTGCAGTGGATCCAGCAAAGGTCCAGGCAGTTATGGATTGGGGATTCCCAAGACCCCTTCGGAGATTCGTAGTTTTATCGGTTTAGATGGTTACTATCGGCGTATTGAGGGATTTTCATCCATCGCCGCCCCTTTGACTCAGCTTGCCAGAAAGGGAGTGAAGTTTTTGGTCTGAGAAGTGTGAGAGTAATATTCAATTATTGAAGACTAAGCTCACGACAGCCCGGTGTTAGTCTTACCGAGCGGTGTAGAGGGTTTTGCTATCTACACGGATGCGTCTCGGATTGGGTTAGGCTGTGTGCTAATGCAGCAGGAAAGGGTAGTGGCTTATGCTTCTCGTCAGTTGAAGGAGCATGAGAAGAACTATCTGACTCATGACTTGGAGCTTGCAGCAGTGGTTCATGCACTAAAGATCTGGAGGCACTATCTTATGGTGTCAGATTTGAGGTGTTACCGACTACAAGAGCTTAAAGTATCTTTTCTCCCAAAAGAAATTAAACAGAGGCAGAGGAGATGGATTGAGTTCTTAAGGACTATGACTTCGACCTCAGTATCACCCTGGAAAGGCGAATGTTGTAGCGGATGCGCTTGAGTAGAAAGAGGCCATCTCTCCAGCAGGACTGGAAGATGTTGGAGGATGCGGCTTGCGCGTTGACTGAGTTAGATCCATCTCTATGCCAGGCTTTTATAGCTCAGTTATCCCTTAGGTCCTCGGTTTTGGATGAGGTGATCGAGCGACAGGGAGCTGACCCTAGACTCTTAGAGTTAGTGGGCAAGGCAGGCATTGCTCGTGATGAGGACGGTGTGATTAGATTTCAGCACCGTGTTTGTGTCCCCGATTTAGCAGATGTCCGTGAGCATGTGTTAGCGGAGGCTCATAGATCGCGATTCTCTATTCATCCGGGTAACACGAAGATGTATCAGGATTTGAAGAGATCTTTTGGTGGTCCTGCAAGAAGAGGGACGTAGCGGATTAAGTGTCTAGATGTCTAGTATGCCAGCAAGTGAAGGCCGAGCGACAGCTACCAGCCTTCCTTATGCAAAGGATGGATATCCCAGTATGGAAGTGGGAGGCTATCACTATGGACTTTGTTTCGGGTTTGCCTCGATCTAGAAGGGGCAATGACTCGATTGGGTAGTTGTAGATAGATTCTCGAAGACTGCTCATTTCTTGCCTATGAAGAAGAAGCAGTCAGTAGAGAGTTTAGCTAGATTATATGTTAGTGGTATCATTAGATTGCATGGTGTGCCGAAGTCGATCATTTCGGATCGAGATCCGAGATTTACTTCGAGGTTGTGGAAGGGTCTTCAGGATGCTTTAGGTTCAGAGCTGAAGCTCAGTTCGGCGTTTCATCCCCAGACCGATGGACAGTCCGAGAGGACATCCAGACGCTCGAGGATATGTTGAGGGCGTGTGTTCTGGATTGGAAGGATGATTGGGAGCGCCATTTACCTCTGTGGAGTTTACATACAACAACAGCTTTCATGCTAGTATTGGTATGGCTCCATTCGAGGCGTTGTATGGTAGGCCCTGCAGATCTCCTTTATGTTGGGAGGAGACTGGTGATAGGCAGTTGATCGGTCCGGAGTTAGTTCAGGAGACTTCGGATAAGGTCCAGCTTATCAGGAAGAGGCTTGTTGCGGCACAGGATAGGCAGAAGAGCTATGCCGACAACAGGAGGAAGGAATTGGAGTTCGGGTTGGCGATCATGTCTTCTTGAAGATATCGCCTACTCGAGGTGTTGTCAGATTTGGCAGGCATAGTAAGTGAGCCCTAGGTTCATTGGCCCATATGAGATTCTCAAACGTTTGGGCAGTGGCATATGAGCTAGCATTACCCCCAGCTTTGGCTAGCGTTCACCTGTATTCCACGTATCTATGCTCAGGAAGTATGTCCGAGATCCGTCTCATGTAATTAGTCATGAGCCAGTGGAGATTCAGCCAGATCTGTCGTATGTCGAGCAACCAGTAGCTATTCTTGACCGGAAGGTTCAGCATCTCCGGAACAAGAGTATTGCGTCGGTGAAAGTTCTATGGCGGAACTTCTCACGAGAGGAGGCTACTTGGGAGCTTGAGGATGCGATGAAGAAGAAGTATCCCCTTTTGTTTGAGTAGCGTCGATCTAACTTCGAGGACGAAGTTTCTTTTAAGGGGGAGAGGGTGTAAGGCCCTCGAATTTTATTGCATTATTGTATTGCATGTAAATAATTCATGTTGTGTATGTACGTATGTAAATATCTACGTAAGTACTATGTGTTACTTTGCATGCATGTGTATAACTAGATGTAAATAGTGTATGAATGATATGTTGATAGTGTGTACATGATAATATATGTATGACATTATAGGTATAAGATGTACAAGGTTTCTGCTTGTTTTAGAGTTCTGGCCGAAGGCCAGATTGGCGTCAATATCAACAGACGTCGACGTGTGTAGGCGTCAACCATATGGACGCCAACACTAACCCTAGCGTCCAGCGATGTGGACGCCAACTTCTCTGACCTGCATACATTGCAGAGCCCAGAATTCTGGGAACAAGCCACCCCAACCATTGGGGAGCTATCCCCAACGGTCTGAGGGGGTTCACATCAACATTCGGGACAGGAGAAGCCCTCACTATATCTAACCCGAAATGCTTCCCCAACCCTCCTCTTTGCCTTTTTGCAAGAGAGGAAGAAGAGGAAACCCTAGAGGTCTGTGAGGAAACCCCATCTTTGCAAGCCTAAATCTGAAGATCTAAGCTTGTTCCGGGGTTTCTGCTGCATCAAGAGCGCTTGCTGGATCATCGAGGAAGGCTTCCCCGACCTCGCTTGCTGTGGAGACTGCTCAAGAACCCGGAGGGAAGTTGTCTTGGGGACTGGTTAGGAACTTCTTGGGACTGCCCAAGGAGGGCTTCACCAACACCTTTGATCCCTTAGGAGTGTTTCTAAAAGGCAAGTACCCTACCCATACGTCCCTGTATGTGTCTAGGATGGTTTTACCATTTTTGTATATTTTCCCTCGTGTCCTAGACCCCCAAATTCACCCCATCTTTGGAGCTCGGGTCTGTGTTCTGCACAGACCTGACATTAACGGCAATGTCCCTTGCCGCTAAGATCATGCTTAGCGTCCATCGATTATGCCATTGACACTGAACTAGCGGCCAAGACCGCCGCCAAGTTCATCTGAGCAGAACAGCAAGCTGTTCGGCCCTTGTATATGATTAATTTCGACGTGTTTTGCG
Organism: Colocasia esculenta; assembly: GCA_014218235.1. Taxonomy (NCBI): domain Eukaryota; kingdom Viridiplantae; phylum Streptophyta; class Magnoliopsida; order Alismatales; family Araceae; genus Colocasia; species Colocasia esculenta. The sequence goes on along the minus strand of CM024761.1, from coordinate 74,578,291 downwards.
TTGAGGATATAATGTAACTCTTATATATTATGTACACTAGTTAATGTGATGAATGGGAGAATGAATGTACATCTATTTGTGGGGTGTTGAGTTTAATTGTTATCTAATGTGTATGAAAAAGAATGGCCATGTGTATGCACCATGATCCTCATGATCAGTGGCACAGTTTTGTTGCCAAATTTATTAGACCCTGTATGCATGTTACTATCTGTGCTCTGAGTTTTTGACATTTTCCCATGCTTGTATGATTATTTAAAATTCTGTTTTGAAAAATAAAACCATGCGTAGGTCATGTAAAATTCCAGTAATTGCGTGTTGTCTGATAAATTCGGGAACAGTTCTGTGACCCGTGCATACTAGAGTGCAGACAATGAGCTGTTAAAAGATTGGGATTTGTTTAACTCCATGTTAAATCGCATTATGAATATTGTGGGAATGGATGGTTAATTTTCTGAATTTTCATTTTGAGTCAGAAAAATCTGAAATTTTGCATGTGGGATCCTAAACCCGAAATTAGCATGTGGTTAAAATTTCAGGTCATTTGGACCAGTATAGGATGCAAGATGAATTTTCCATGTAAAAGTGTGAAATTAATGCATGCCTTTGAAAAATGGTTTGATTTTGTATTTAGCAACCTGATTAGTGAAAAATTTCTGAGTGCTAATCTATTTTCTGTAATTGGAGTGCCATATTAGGAAAACAAAGAAGTGTGCATGTGAGTGAGAAAGTGAATGAAATGAGAAATGACATGTGTAAGCCTATGTGTTAAAATCGGTAAAAATGTGTAATGTGTAACTTGTGCCAAATGTGACACTGCTTCCGTAGAGGGGCAGTGGAACCGTATCAGGGAAAAGTCCCCTTGAGAAGGTTCAATGTGTAGTGACCCTAAGGGCATTAGGGGGAAATCCTGGAGGTGGACAAGTACCACTGGTTAGGGTGGAGACTTGTTCTCCCAGTCTGCGCAGTCCAAGAGTCGCCATTGTATTGCCTAGATGGCGTCTATGTGATGTGATGTGTTGTGTCCTTCTTTGGTGGTTTGGACTATGTGTCACGGCACTAAATGTGAATGTGTAAATGTGTATGTGTTCATGTGAAAAATGTGAATGTGAACAATGTGTAAAAGTGCATGTGTAAAGTGTGAAATATGTGAAATTGGAATTGTGTGAAAATGTTAAACCAAATGTGAGGATGTGAGTTTGTAATCTATGTTATGACAATCTGAAATCATGCTTGAACAGTAGCTTTACTAGGTTAGGATCATGTTATGTATGCAAAATGCCTAGAATTCATGTTAAGGATAATTGATAAGGATATGTAAACAACTTCCATACTTGATTGTTCACATGTTGTGATTTAAAATCGTTGTCGTAGCTCTCATGTGTTAGATTATGGTTGCTAAAGCATGTAAAATCAGCAAGCTTAAAGTATGAAAAATGGTCATGTATATGCGTAGTAATGTGTAGATTCCATGTTAGGTGTGTTTCCTTTCATGCATGTTCGGAAATGTATGTTCATGGCTTTCATGTCTTAGTTGGTTGGAGGTAGATTTTATGTGAGAAATGAATAGAAAGCATGTGATAGGTGATTCTATTTCCGTAAATCTGAAAGCATAGTCCATGTGTTAAATTGTAGATTCACCATGATAGGTTGTAAAAGTTTAATATCAAGCATGACTACATGATGCGTCTTATGAATGTGTATGAAAACCTACCATGATATGTGCATGTGCGGTATGTGTAGAATACTTGCTGAGTCTTTTAGACTCATTACTTGCTTCGGCGTACAGGTGTAGTTGGTGACGACACGCTTGCAGAGGAGGCGTTGGAGACCGACTCTGAGCGTGGAGATTAGAGTGTTGGAGTGCTTGTGACATTTTGAGATTTTCATAGTATGTAATTGCCACATTGTATTAGAATTACTATGGAAAGGGAATGTATAAGTGTGGACATTTATGTTTTAAATTTTCAGCAATTTAATTATGTGGACTTTTAGTTCTTAAATGTTATCAAATCATGTATGTTTAAATGTGGATGATGAATGAAATGAAGACAGTAGTCCTTTACTTCGCTACTACTCTGTTCTTATATTCACGTGTATCTCGCTGAATGTTATTGTTGGGTAAAGTCCCACTGTGGCAACGCTCGCTATACCGACGTGGGTTGGTATAACCGTACCGGTATAATGAGGGTCGTCGCACTGGTCGCTTCCACAGACTCCCACCAAGAGTGGGCGTTCTTCTCCAGTTGAAAGGTAGCTAGTAGCAGCTTGTCTCCCGCTACATATTGCATGACACGGAAAATCCTTTCCGTCTCCTTCAGCCTGTGCTCGGCCTCGTCTGGATCCGTGGAACCACTGAACCTAGGTGGGTTCAAGCTCCTGAAGTTACGATGCAGCTCGCCTACACCGCCACGATTCCCTCCGCCTTGTGCAACTTCCAGAAGCGCACAGGTGAGTTCCTGGATAGTTTGTTGCATGCCCCTCATCTGAGCACGTTCAGCAGTCATCTTAGTTGCTTAAGTTCCTACCAAAGTAACTTGTCATTATGATATTGATGTGAACTTTAATTTGTGCGTGTGTGGGTACATTTTAACTAGTTACCCTTGGTTCTAACCACAGCTCACGTAGGTAGGGTAACTAACTCTAGTCGAGGCTGGTCAACCTAGATCATCCTATACTTAAGTACAACCTAGGCTCTGATACCACAAAACTGTCACGCCCAGACGCGAAATATCGGAACATGAGGCAGTTGCAAGTAAATGGGTACAGAGCGTATAATAGACATCAAACCATTGGACGATGAATAAATACTAAAGCAAATGCATCTCATTAATAATTCCTCAAATGTTTGTTACAACCACTAATATCAGAGCCATTCTATAGGGCCCAATTACATTGAATAAAAGTAAAAGACTAACTAAGACTCTAACACATTAGTAAGATGCCAGGGTACTCTTGACTTCACTTTTGGTCATTCCCTTCCTCTTGAGTGTAGGTATCATCCTCGGTCTCACCTAAGAATACACAACAATAACGCAGGGTGAGCGATAACGTCCAGTAGGACTTAAATCTCATGATCATGCATGCTTTAAATGATTAATGCATAAAAGCAGAGTAACTAATGATAGAGAGCGTGAGTCAAGTAGTGTGAGAGATAGCACAATGACATGAACCAAGATAGCACAAGTGTCAAGCATAGTCACAAAGAGCAGGATGGCCATAGCACAATAGCACAAAGTATAGCAATAGCACAACGAGTATAGTATAGCATTTTGATTGTCATATAGATAGTCGAGATAGATAGCACTTGAGTGTAATGCTAAACACTCTGGTCAATTAACTCCCGCGGACAAATAGCACTTTTGGGCGCACCTCCCAGAACCAGACCGGGTCCTTTATATATTGTCAGGCATTAGTTATATTGTTTATCTTTAGACAATAAGTCAATGGCCAAGAGAGAGTACCAAGAAATAGATGAGCTGAGCTTACCGAGTAAGGAGCATACCGAGCAAGATAGATAGATAGAAAGTTAGACAAAAAGTTTGTTAGGATGTTGTATCCATGCCTGTTCGAAATGCGAATCATAGTACTAGATGAATAGACGAGATAGTAAAGAGAGTGTGAATAGATGAGCGAGTAGAGTATAGATGAGAACTACAAATCATTTCACTTGAATCGTCGAGTAAATGGGCGATAGTAGCAGTTGCACAACACGCGCAATTGGTATTGGCAGTTAGGTGGAATTCACTACCCTTCCACTGGCCATGTTATGCACAAGTCCAGAGGTCCGGCATGGTTCAAGATAAGAGCGAGAGAGCATTCTAAGGTCGTTTGGATTTAATATCCCTCGACCATGTGGGAACCCATAGACAGAGGAGTCTTACAGAGGCCTTGAATAAGGATTCTAGTTTAACATAGGAATATCCGACGGAGAGTTTGTCCAAGTCAAGATAAAGTGTATATAGAAACAAGTGCTCGACGTTCCAGAGGAATTCTAGAACAGTGGAGCGTCGGTAACAGTATTCCCAAAACATCGCGAGAAACGAAGACAAGTCCATTTAAAATAAGGAAATTTAAATACATTATTGAAGTAAATTACCAGATATATTATGAGATATTTTCATGCCAAGTCGAGTCAGAAGGGATGATTACAAGTACGTGCATGTGATAAAGAGAATCATGGATATGAAGAGATTGTGTGTTTGTCTTTTAATAAACTATTACATATCCAAGTTTAACAACATCGTTTATTGTGTTTAAGACAGTTAACAAGGTATGTGGTTACTGTAGAAAGTCATGATTAGCAAAAATATATGGTCTATGTGCAAAAATCCAAAAGGCGACGTACCCTTATAAGGATCGCGACAGGGTACCTCCAGAATGCGACAGAGCCTTTCAAAGGTCGCGACGGGTTGGTCAGAACAGATGGCCAGAACGCGACGCCAGGTCCTATCGCATTCAGAATGCGACAGGGTTCTGGTCACGATCAACCCCTGAGAACGCGACCTATCAGGCCATCGCGTTCTCAGGTTCTGCGCCTGAGTCCAAGCGAGAAAAGGGTTTGCCTTGGATTACGGTCCAGGCTTTCCATGTTTTGATACAGGGTCGTTCAAAAATAAAAATCTCGGAGTAAAAATGATGAAAAATCATGAAACTAGATTTAAACGAATCTAGACATGCAAGGGAACACACAGTAAATAGGAATTTGAAAATAGTCACGGTCTTGATAGGTTTTAAACGAGTTCATGCACGAAGAACATAGAACAGTGTACAGTGAAGGAAAAAGAATTTATTCGAGTAGAATATTGAATGAAATTTGGGCAAAATGGTGGCAAAAAATTCGTGACCATGAGCAGTATGTCCAGTAAAATTTTCGTGGCATGAGATCAAGTGTACATGGTGATCTAAATTAAATATGAGGGTTCGGGGTCAAGATGAGAGCAGTACTTCAAAATCAAAAATCAAAAGATAGGGTCGATGAAAAATAGAGCAACGAGAGGGCTTTTGTTCCTGATGTTTGGAACATCCTACAGACGAAATTAATTAGGTTTAGCTTGTGAGAATGCCTACCTTTGGGTCGATTTGTCTTCTAGGGCTTAGAACTCGGAGTGTAGGTTGTAGATCTTGAGCAATCCTTCTCCCCACAAATTCTCCCTTCCTTTGGCCTCTTCTCCACGTCCAGCAAGCCTCAACAACGCATTAGGGCCGGTCATGGAGAGGTTGGGAGTATTTAAGCTTCCTTTGTTTCCAATTCCTACTACTATTCTAATTCCTATTTAATTCTGAGTTTTCCTTATTTCTATCCACCTTCCAAGTTTTCCAACTCCTAATTGGGTTAGGTTGGGTTGCAAATTCATGCCTAGCCAATTTGGGTAGGGTTAGGAGTCCAATTCCAACCCATATTAACTATTTTAATGATTTAATAGCTCTTTTCTTTTTAGGAAATATTAAAGATATGAATTTAGGGTATTATTCTATTATTCATCTTTTAAAAATCCCTATTTTGACCCAATAATTTTTACATGATCCATTTAGTAAAGTCCATTACTTCTTTTTGTTTAATGAGTTTTAATTAAGTCATTTTTCTTTAATTTTTTTGATTTATTTATTCATTAAAATATTCAGTTGCTACAAATTATCTATGGGTCCTTGATAAAGATCTAATATTTTTTAAACCCCTGTCAGATTTCTTAACACCATAAGATCCCTACTTTTTAAGAGACTTATTTTTAAGTTCATCCAACATTAACTCCCTGTCATGTCTATTTTTTCAAAATCAATTCTACCCCACCTTATGTAACTAGGTAAGAGTAGTATGTAAGAATAGTAGGTAAGTATGTAATTACGTAAGTACGTAACTATATAAATACGTAAATATGTAAGTTACATAGTTACTAACTTACATAGTTATATACTTACAAATTAACTTACATACTTACATACTTACTTACATATTTACATACTTAACATATCTACATACTTATATACTTACTTACACATTTACATACATACATACTTACATGCTCACGTACCTACATATTTACATAGTTACTAACTTACTTACATACTTACATACATACTTACTTCATTACATACATACTTATTTTGTAACAATTAGGATTTTTTAAATCATAAATAAATAGGAATAATAATAAATAAATAAATAAATTTGTGAAGAGATTTGATTAAATGCACACTAAATAATAAGACAATGGATAAAATAGTCAATAATCGGTATGGGCTAGTCATCAATCGATATAGAACTATGTTTATAACAGCAATCGGTAGGAATATAACTACAATCGATGTTTGCTTTAGGCAATCGATGTTGGTTAACAATCGATGTTTAAAGGAGCAATCGATGTTAGTTAACAATCGATGTTTAAAGGAGCAATCAATGTTAGTTAGCAAACAATGTTTAAAGGAGCAATCGATGTTAGTTAGCAATCAATGTAGAATAGCAATCGATGTTTAAGAACAATTGATGTGCATAACAGCAATTGATGTTTAAGGGCAATCGATGTATCAATCGACTGGCCAAGATACAATGTTGTCAGTTGAAGTTGGACTTCGTATATGACGAAGTTAGCTTCGACTGACCATGACCAAAACGAAGTGGACTTCGTATATGATGAAGTTGGACTTCGGATATGACGAAGTTAAGCTTCGACTGACCATGACTAAACTGTGTATGACTTGTATATGACGAAGTTACCGGTTATTTTCCATACTACAAAATACATGTTATTTTATACCCGACAATAAAAGGAGTTAGTTAAGATAAACATGGAAGTGAGGACCATAAAACATGACTGAATCTAATAGTGGATTACAAACATAATCCCTAGAACTAACCCAATAGTAATAGACTTGTTACAGGAACAACTTCTATGGAAGTTCTGAACATGATAGGACTCCTACCAGGGGTTTAGGAAACTACAAACTCGGAAGTTTGCACCATCACGACACTATAAAACCATTATAAGACCCTGTAGCCAACCCTAGAGCTTTCTCTTCGTTGTTGGACGAACTTCCAAAAGCAAGGAGGAAGAGCTTGTAGCAGGGTTTCGAGGATACTTCATCCATTAGAGTCTGCTTCGACTTGTAAGAACACTGGGTTAGAAGCAACCATAGGTAGGTGATCTCGGGCACAAACTTAACATAGAGTATATCATCTGAAAACTCTTTAAGTCTGCTTTTATATGACCCTTTTTCTTTCTAATTATCGTCGCATATGCAAAGAGTCACAAGTCGTTTCTGAACTTCGTGCATGATCTGGACTTCCTTGTTTCTTGTATTTCATGTGGCTGGATCAAACAAAAGCCATAGATCTGGTTATTTTTCGTTTCCCGCAACCCTTTTGTTTATAGTATTGTTTCAGAAACCTAGATTTGGAGTTATGGATCAAACCAGGAAAACTATATCATTTTCTTAGCCTTGTCGGTACGATGATTGGTCTAAACTTGTACTTAAAAGTTATCAACCACATGACAAAGATTTAACTACATGAATAACATTCTATATGGAAGTGATAGATCATACTTTCACTGATTCGTCCTTATATTCCAACCTTATGCAATAGAGAAAGTAAAAAGGAAATAACGTCTTGTCATATATGTACCATAACCTATTAGGTCTGTGTGGGTCTATTTTGTCAAGTTTCTTTTTATGGTTCTAACGATCCTATGATTGTTCCATTCTGAACTTTCCATATCAATTATGCTTTCCATTTATCACTTGGATTACTCTCTTCACGTATATCTGGGTCAAAATATCTAAAGTCTATGGAACTTAAAGGCAAGTCTATATGCTATCCAGAATGATCTCTTGATCTATTATCATATTTTTGGACTATATGAAAATTCATGTCCTTGTTACTATGAGCTTGTCCTTGGAAATCTGTGGCCATAATACGTATATGTTTGATTGCACAACATGGGACTTCTATTCAATAACCAATGTCTATGCAATTAAGGGCTCTGTCTGGTCCTGGGGAGGAGCACCCCAACATATTTACTAACCACGGGAGTATGGACTTGTGGTGTGTGGCATGACACCGGTATGTGTGCAAGATTTGTGAATGTGCCTTCATATGATAAGATGAGTTTGTTCTGTGTGATAAGTGTTTTGTGGCCAGTTTTGTTATTGTACTTTTGATACGTTTCATGTCCATAAATCCTTGTCATAAGTATGTGAGAAATTATTCCTTGAATCATCGTGAGATTTTGTTCTACATTTGTCGACACTTACTTGTGTCTATCGTTAGCTTTACACATTTTTGTCACTGCTCAATTGGGTTCTTGATATAAACTCTAAGATCTTTATGTTTGTTCTTTAATATGCTAATCACTTATACATTTGCCCACACATGAGATGTAAATCCTACTGGGCGTTAGTGCGCTCACACCTGCTTTCCTAAACATTTCCAGAAAGTGAGGATGAGCCTGTGGATTCTAAAGGGGAAGGGCAAGAGTGAAGAGCATCCCAGACTTCATGCAGCAGTGGCATAGAACTCTTAGAGTATGATAGAGTCTGTAGTAGGTTATTTTATTTAAGTTTGTCATGTACTTGAACAATGGGCCTATGGTTGGCTCTAAAATTTTATTAATGTAATAAGAAGTTGTTAGTTGGGATTGTTTTTGGCTTATTGTTTAATGTTATCATCACCTTCTCTATATATTTGCTCTATTTATGATCCGAATACAACTGCACTTCCTGAAATTCCGCGTTGGGATATGACAATTTTATTAGTATCAGAGCTTTAATTCTTTAAGGTCCTAGGAGGATAGGAAGTAAGATGGAACTTGTTAAGACCACGTGTGTCAAAATTACCATACCTAATGTGAGCTTGGGTAGAGCCATGGGAAAGGAGTCATTGTGAAATAATCAGATTCCTAACTAGTATTAATATTCTGAAGGTACTTATTCCTTCAATGGCTTTCGAGCATGTGCAAATGCAACAGACACTACAGAACCTGACCTAGGAAATACTACAAGCCACTCAGGGTGGTGGAAACCGTGGAGCTGGAGAACTCCACAAAAACTTTCATAGCATGAACCTGTTGCCCAAATAGCAAGCCCAGAGGGGGGGGGGGGGTGAATGGATTGCTAAAATTTCTTTTAGAATAATTCCTGTAAATAAAACGCTTAACAGAGAACACTAAGTTCGACAGTTAGAGTTAGTGTAAAATAAAGATAAAGAGAACAATCACACAGACAACAGAAAATTTTATCCTGGTTCGGATCTCCTGTCACAAGAAGTCCTACGTCCAGTCCCCAAACAACACCTTGGAATTTCACTAAGCAAGCGTACAGTCCCCCTTAAGGACACTTACACATCCAGCAATAGCTGACCTTCTCTTCTCAACCCGAAGAGGAACTAAAGCACCCGATGCAACAGATCTTCCTTCTTGCCAAAGGGAACAACCACCCACTCAAGTAGGTCTTCTCTTCACACCCGAAGAAGAACACTCAAAGAAAATGAGTAAGAGGTGGATGGCCCCTAGACCAAGCTAATAAAAACTGCTTGATCTGAGGCAATGTCTGAGAGACAAAGAATAGCAACAAGGAACTCTCTCTCAGATCTACTCAGGCTCTCAAAGGCTAAGCAATTTGTTGTAGAGAGCTAAGAGCCACATAGGGTTTGAATGGACGAGCGAGCTCTTCTTTTCTTCCTAGATCTTCTGAATGCAAGCTTGAAAAGTTCTCCAGAAAAAGAATGATCTTGCATGGAGTCACCAGTCTTCTATTATCTTCTTTGAATTAATTTGACCATTGAAGTATCCGTTGTCTCACATCTTCATGCACGTTGGAGTGAATGGTCCGAAGTGTGGAGCAAGAAAACCTGCAGCCATTAATGCTGGGGAAGACATTCACACACAAAGGAAGATTGTCTGAATTTTCTAGCTTCTGTCAGGTTGACAGGTCCATCTTTGCAACGTGCGTTTCTACCAGAAACCCTGCACATAATAAATGCTGACACATAGACAACTTATCTTTGTCTAAACTGTCAGTCAACATTAGTAATCGTGCTATATGAAGATATACCAAAAAGGAAATGCCATTCTGTCATCACATAAAGCATGACTTTATGTGACACAAGTGAGATAAGCAAAGATATATCGCGCATAGATTTGTTCCATCATAATAAATGTTGAAGACCACAGGATACAACATGATACGCGGGAAGATATGAAATCCACAGAGATTTGAAAATGTATTTGAATATCATGTGGAATGTATCTTAAAAAGGAATTTAAATAAGAATATTCAATAGCTGTCTAAAACATAATCTTTAATAGAGAGTTGATGTATGGTGATAGTCCGTGTACAGAGAGAGTCGATGTTGATATGAAATCGATGATACAATCATAAATCATGTTGAGAATGTAATCCATGTTGAAACCAAGTCAATGTGAACATAATCTATGTTTGAATGTAATGAAATCGATGTTCTGTAAAAAGTCATTGTTTAACAGAAGTCGTTGTCATACTGAAATCGATGTGCAGATAAAATCGTTGTTTGAAACGAAGTCGTTGTTCAGGTAAAGTCGTTGTTTTACATGAAGTCATTGTTTAATGAAATCGTTGTTTAAGTAAAGTCATTGTAGAGATGAAATCGTTGTTTAAGTAAAGTCGTTGTAGAGACAAAATCGTTGTTTAAGTAAAGTCATTGTAGAGACGAAATCGTTGTTTCATATGAAGTCAATGTTCTGCCGAAATCAATGTAGAAACGAAGTCGTTATTTCATATGAAGTCGATGTTTCACTGAAATCGATGTTTAAGTGAAATCGATGTTTAAGTGAAATCGTTGTAGACATGAAGTCTTTGTTTCATATGAAGTCGTTGTTCTACCAAAATTGATGTTTAAGTGAAATGAAGTCGATGTAGCAACGAAATCAATGTTTAAGTAAAATGAAGTCGATGTAGCAACCAAATCGATGTGTAAGTAAAGAGAAATCATTGTAGCAACGAAATCGATGTTTAAGTGAAACGAAGTCGATGTAGCAACGAAATCGTTGTTCTAATTATGAAGTCGTTGTAAGACCGAAATCGTTGTTTTACTTATGAAGTCGATGCTGGAATGAAATTGATGTTTTAGTAAGGAAGTCATTGTTTAAGTGAAACTGATGTAGAACCGAAATCGATGTTCTTTTAAGGAAATCATTGTGAGCTATTATATGGAAGTCGATGTATACTTAGACAAAATATATGCAATAAGCTTCAAATGACAATGAGTGTAGATAACTTACAAATTTTGTTTGAATTACTGCCTATGGATAAACTTCAGAAAAAGTTGTTAGATAATATTTTTCAGGGTTTTGTTAATCACCAAAAATATATATAATTAATAATAATTATATGGAGATGGACTGGTCATCAATCTCCCCTTTTTTGGTGATGAAAAAACATAAAGAGTTGCATACATATAAAAGGCTGAAATAAATTTGCGAGAAATTTTTAAGGTATGTATTTCAAAATATTTTCTCTCCCTTTTTGTCATTAAGCAAAAAGAATTAGATATGCAGAAGATAAAATTAGAGATAGACAAAGATAAATGGTGCCAAGAAGGGAAACTTTATTCATTAGTGGGGGTAGGCATGTAGAACACAGGAGACAAACAAGAAGCATGGCAAGTAATAAGCTGCCAAGCTTTGACTTCCTGCTCTTCAAAGAGATCTCGAAAGACACCCCAACTAATATTATATGATGGCCCCATCTCTGGACTTAGTCGCTTGCTGTGGAGTAGTCTCTGCTCTTCAATGAAGTAAGTATACTCCTGATTGCTAAGAGATGACTTGTAGGGACCAGCAGTTCCAAAACTGGCATGTTGAAGGAATTTGTCAATGGAGAGAGGGTAGTGAAGATTGAGAGCAAGCAGATCCTTCCACAGAGCTACATAGATCTTGTATCTCTCAACCCAGGTGGAATAAGGATCTGAAACTAGATTAATGGAGTTGAGATCCATGAACTTTTTTGGAGTGAGAGTCAGCTGATTTGACATGTGCAGGGAGGAATTCAGGTTCTCAAGCTGAGTAGCTGCCTCAGGATAGGCTTTACACCAGTCAGAGTTGACAAATCTTTCAGACTCTACTAGGAGTGGAGCTAGAACTGATGACTTGATAAATCCTCTCTGATATTCCCTAAAGAGGAATCTATGGAATGCAAGAGGAGCTCCCTTCTGAACAAAGATCCTTGCCATGACTCTGGAAAATCTCTCAAAGATTATAGGACCCACTTCAGAATCCATAAGAATAAAGTGGAGCTTGGGGAGGAATGCAATCTCAGGCATCTACAAAGTGGCAAAGTCAACCTAAAGAGGTGTGATGACTGGATTCACTATACGAAGCAGAGCAATAGCTGCCCTGAATTGGCCAAGTTAAACTTCTGGTAGGAGATTTACAAAGTAATAATCTTGATACATCTGGAATTGCCTAACCAATTTGATCTCCTTTTGAAAGAAGGGACCCCAAGATGTTCTGTGCTGGCAGACAAACCACTCAGACAGCGTGAGAGGATGGTCTGAGGGTGGAAAGATATTGAACCTGATATGTCACGCCCCGATATTTAGCAGCGGAATAAATACCGGGAGACATGAACGATACAAATAGACATATCACAGTTGAATAACGCAGAGTCACAATTAAACATAACAACACATTTGAGGCCATAATATTGTCATCCAAAGTACTCTTTATTCCATTCATTCAACTAATTAAAAACCTTACATCAATCGAGCCAATCAAAGGGCCCATTATTCAAATGAAAAAGGTTTCACTATTACATCGACTACTCAAATAACTATTCCTAGACTATCAACTCCTCATATGGTGGTTGCTCAGCACTCTTGCCCTGACCCATCAGTCTCCTCTGGTTCCTCATCACTACCTGAAAAGGACAGGATGATAGGGGTGAGCGAACTAGCTCAGTAGGATTTACATCTCAATATTGTGCGGGCACTAGTATACATGATTAACATTTTAAATAGGCAAGATATGAACATGTATATGATGACAATGCATGCAATACTAACAGATTGAATAGCAGAGTAGAACAGATATCATATCAGATCAAATGTCGAGTTGCATATACAATGGACAATATTTCAAGAGTAGAATCGTATCAAATGAATTGGCCATATTCATATAGATATCATGTATTCACATGAACAGACGTATCATATCATATCAAATCAAACTTATCATATCATATCAAACGAATGCACATTCCTAAAAATCTTGCTTATTCGTTGTGCTATGCCAAGCACCAGAAGTCCATACTCCCGCGGTTAATAAATACGTTGGGGCGCTTCTCCCCAGGACCAGACAGGGCCCCTATTGCACAGACATTTGTCAAATGGACCGAAGTCCCATATTGTGCCGAACAACATATTCATATTATGGCCACAGAGTTTCAATGACAAGCTCATAGTAAGAAAGACATGATCATTCATAGAGTCAAGTTATGACAAAAGCTCAAGAGAACCAAAGGGCAGTATAACGACGTATCTTATGTTTCATAATTCATTAATGTCTTGACATGAGGATGACTAATGACAGATCGTATGCAGAACATGTGCTCTCTACCTCCAGGGTACTTCATGGTACAACCAGCTTGGCCTCTATGTGGGAATCCATAGAGAGCGGAGACTTACGGAGGTCTTAAGGAAAAGATCGCTAGTCTTGCCGATTCGGAATGACCGGTAGAGAGCTCTCAATTCCCCAAGAAGGGTGTGCCTATTCGTGCAAAGGTGTAAGTGACGTGTCACGGATCTTTCCTAACACGTATGTAATTGACAAATAATTAATTGAACATCAGAAAACATATAGCTATTGAAACTCATATGCAAATCATGATATTAACTCCACCAACAAGTCCATACTAACATGTATTCATCCCCACATTCATATCATATTCTTATCATATCAATTGACAATAAGTAAGATCACAAGATAATCTAATGAACATAAGGTCAATCACAATTACACATTAGAATCATATTCATATCATTACCATTTTTCAATGGGTTGATTTCCTTTAGGTCCATGCATACTATATAACATCATGCACATGCTAGTAGACATCATGTAACGATCAGACCCAACACATGCAATTTTTTTGCAAGAGTAGTGTTGACACACCCCCTACTGGTGTTGACCCAATGCTTTAACACAAGGCCAAATGATGAAGAAATGGTCAAGTAGTGTCGACACAGAATCAAGTAGTGTCGACACAATGCTTCAAACACAAGGCAAAATGATGAAGAAATGGTCAAGTGGTGTCGATACAGAATCAAGTAGTGTCGACACAATGCTTCAAACACAAGGCAAAATGATGAAGAAATGGTCAAGTGGTGTCGACACAGAATGAAGTAGTGTCGACACTAGACCCAGCTCCCAGAGAACCCAGTCAACGGGTCTGTACAGGGTGTCGACACATGATCAAGTAGTGTCGACACAGGATCAAGTAGTGTCGACATAGGATCAAGTAGTGTCGACACAGGATCAAGTAGTGTCGACACTAGAGACCCTTCCCAGAAATCTTTTGTGCCAGTTTGGGACAGTGTTTCGACACACCCCATGGGCAGGTCGACACACTCCGGGAACTTTTCCACCATTAGTCACATCTGGACACGTGGCACTCTAGGGATTTTGTGAATCGGCCTTGGATCATGTGCCCACGCACCCCTAGGGTGCCTTTGGCTATGTTGGGCTACAAATTTCCCCAATCCTTTCACTCCAAAGGGTATCCCACGAAAAGATCAATTAGAAATCTCCAGAAATATATGAAGAACATAAAAGTCATGTGTAACCCGAAAACACATCTCATGCAGCGATTTACTTACCACGCTTATAGCTATCTAACAAAAGACATTTAGACAAAACATTAAACATAAAGGATGACCATAACGATTAGTGGAAGAACTTTTATGTTGGGAATCTGACCCAATTCGGTCTTGAATCTCATGAAAAATAGGAAGAACATAAAGCTAAGTGCAGCCTAAAATCGCAGTATCATGCAGCGACTCTCTTACCATGCTTATAACTCTCTAACTAAAGACTTTTAGATAAAATGTCCAACATAACAGATGATCGTGACTACAAGTAGAAGAACTTTGATGTTGGGTATTTA
The DNA here is from genome assembly GCA_014218235.1 of Colocasia esculenta. NCBI lineage: Eukaryota > Viridiplantae > Streptophyta > Magnoliopsida > Alismatales > Araceae > Colocasia > Colocasia esculenta. The sequence continues at coordinate 74,563,162 of CM024761.1, read as the reverse complement.
GTCTAATTTGGTCTTAAATCACGTGCATGATAAGAAGAACGGAAAAAGCCCTAACTGTGCGCGACTTAGGGAAAACTACTAATATACAATATATACTCAATGAAAATTAGTCAAATCAAGTGCAAATGAACCTAGACTTGAAGATCTATATGATGGTGTTGGTTTTCTTTACTCTTGGCCCGAGAACACCTACCTTTATGAAGATCTAAGACCAGTCGACGTTCTAGACGCAGCAGAGGATGAAGAGGGATGAAACTCCGGTTCCCAGCCTTTCTCTTCCTCCTCTGAAGCCCTAGCCCGCCTCCAAACGACCCCAACTCGTTGCCAAACCTTCTCCAAGAGTTTAGTGACGAGTTCTTATAGATTTAGGGTGTATTTACATGTCCTAATGGGACTGTGAAAGGGGGCTGTGAATTCTGCTTTCTACTTTCCAAAATCTGGGATTTTCTCACCCAAAGGAGGGAGCTACACCATGGGAAGGTGTCATACAGGGTTGGCCACGATTTGGGTTGCCATGCATGGCCTTTACCACTAATTTTAATCCTAATTTGCCCTCCCTAATCATTGCATAATTACATACACGAATTTCTGGGTATTTTCTTGTCCAAATTTTTATCCTTGGGCCAAATGTGCTTCATTGGCCCAATCTTGTTAATGGGTCATTAATACATGGTGTTGGAAGTCTCTTCAATATGTTTATTTAATTTATGGTTGGGTTATTTTTTCGTGTTAACAATTTTTCCAACTTAGTTTCCTAATTCGGTTTACTTGGTCACGTGTGACGTACACTCGGTCAATCAGATTTTTCGTTGCACGAATTCCTTTGTGGAACACTTAGGGACAATATTTAGGGTTGATTTATAATTTTTACGGAATTTTTCTGATGTGTTTTCTCTCGTACGATAATAGTACGTAAGTTTTATCATTCTGATAATTGTGAAATTTATTTATTCCCCTTTATTTCTAAAATTTTTAAATCACTAAATTTCCGGGGTGTTACATCCTCCCCCACTTAAGAAATTTGGTCCCCAAATTTACACATAATGGTGTAGTTCATACCTGAGAATAGTTCTGGGTGGTTTTTCTTCATTCTTTCCTCTGTTTCCCAGGTAGCATTAGTAACTCCGTCTCGACTCCATTGAACCTTTACCATAGGTATGGTACGATTCCTGAGTCGTTGAATCTTCCGATCTAACAGTTTGATCGGCTTCTCTTCATAAGTCAGGTCCTCCTGAATCTCCAAGTCCTCGTGGGTTATTACATGGTCGGCATTGAATAAGTACTTCCTCAGCATGGATATGTGGAACACATTATGCACGTTCGCCAGCTGTGGAGGTAGCGCAAGTCTATACGCCACCTGACCAATCCTTTCCGGAATTTCAAACGGTCCGATGAATCTGGGACTCAACTTTCCTTTGATCCCAAATCTTTGAATTCCCCTTGAAGGTGAGACCTTCAAGAAAACATGTTCGCCAACCTGGAATTCTAGTTCTCTCCTTCTCTTATCTGCATAACTTTTCTGCCTAGATTGTGCTATCTTTAGACGTTCCCTGACAATTTGAACCTTTCTGACAACTACCTCAATTAAGTCGGGTCCAACCCATTGGTTCTCCCCAACCTCTTCCCAACAAAGGGGTGATCTGCAACTCCTGCCATATAAGGCTTCAAACGGTGCCATCTTGATACTTGCCTGATAGCTGTTGTTATATGCAAACTCCATCAGGTACAACTGATCATCCCATCGACCTCTAAAATCTAGCACCAGAGCACGAAGCATATCTTCCACAATTTGATTGGTCCTTTCGGTCTGTCCATCAGTCTGAGGATGGAAGGCAGTACTAAAGTTTAGTTTAGTACCCATTGCTGCTTGTAAACCCTTCCAGAAGTGTGAAGTAAATCTAGGGTCCCGATCCGATATTATGTTAGATGGAACCCCATGCAATCTAACTACTTCCTTAACATATAGTGCAGCCAATACATCCACTGACCAGGTACTCTTAATCGGTAAGAAGTGAGCTGACTTAGTCAATCGATCAACTATTGCCCAAATTGCATCCATACCACCTCTAGTCTTGGGCAATCCCATGATAAAGTCCATACCGATGCTATCCCACTTCCATTCCGGGATTTCTAGTGGTAGCAGTCCACCAGCTGTACGGAAATGCTCGGCCTTGACTCTCATGCATGTTAAACAGTATGACACATGATCGGCAACATCCATCTTCAAGTTTGGCCACCAGTACGACCTTTTTAAGACTTGGTACATCTTTGTTGATCCAGGATGAATCGTGTACTTGGACTGGTGAGCTTCATTTAATAACCTCTTCTTAAGTTCTCCATGATCAGGGACACAGTTCTACCTCGGAATAGTAATCTTCCCTCAGCCGATAGAGTAAAGTTAGGTCTTTGTTCTAGCTTCTCCTTGATCTCAACTAAGAATGGATCTCTGTTTCTCCTTGATTTCGGTCAGTAGATCGGATTGTATCTGGAGGTTGGAAATCATTACTTGTTTTTCCTTCTTTCCCATGTCTAAGTCCAAGCTTGCAAATTGCTCCAGTAACTTCCATTCGCCCAGCATCATACTAGCTAGCATAGCTCCTGGTTGTCTACTTAGAGCGTCTGCCACTACATTGGCTTTCCCAGGGTGATATTGAATGGAAAAGTCCCAATCAAGTGAACAGCATATCGGGACAGACGAGAGAATTGGGCCTCATACTCGGTCACATTGAGCCCTCTCTGCTTCAAAGCCGCAAATTCGGCTGCTTTCGATTCCTGGACCCTCTCAGAAAAGTACTTGGTGTTGAATTGCTCAATGAACTGAGCCCATGTTAGTTCCTGGCCATTCAGTGTTGCTTCTACTGACTCCCACCATGCCCTGGCATCATTTTCTAATTGGAAGGTCGCTAGCAGTACTTTGTTCTGGTCCGTGCATTGCATGACCCTGAATATCCTTTCAATTTCCTTAACCCAGTGTTCAGCAACATCTGGGTCAGTACTCCCTTCAAACCTAGGCGGATCCATATTCTGAAAATTCCGATGGAGATCACCGGCTCCGCGGTTACCTCCACCCTAGGTGGCTTGCAGGATAGCCTGAGTCAAGTTCTGTATTGTTTGTTGCATGTTCCTAGCCTGGGCACGTTCAGCGGCCATTGAGGTAATAAGTACCTTCAAGATAATAATATAAGTCAGTCATCTAAATATATCACATGTGGCTTGCAGGATAGCCTGAGTCAAGTTCTGTATTGTTTGTTGCATGTTCCTAGCCTGGGCACGTTCAACGGCCATTGAGGTAATAAGTACCTTCAAGATAATAATATAAGTCAGTCATCTAAATATATCACTCCCGCGGTTAATAAGTACGTTGGGGCGCTCCTCCCCAGGACCAGACAGGGCCCCTATTGCACAGACATTTGTCAAATGGACCGAAGTCCCATATTGTGCCGAACAACATATTCATATTATGGCCATAGAGTTTCAATGACAAGCTCATAGTAAGAAAGACATGATCATTCATAGAGTCAAGTTATGACAAAAGCTCAAGAGAACAAAAGGGCAGTATAACGACGTATCTTATGTTTCATAATTCATTAATGTCTTGACATGAGGATGACTAATGACAGATCGTATGCAGAACATGTGCTCTCTACCTCCAGGGTACTTCATGGTACAACCAGCTTGGCCTCTATGTGGGAATCCATAGAGAGCGGAGACTTACGGAGGTCTTAAGGAAAAGATCGCTAGTCTTGCCAATTCGAAAGGACCGGTAGAGAGCTCTCAATTTCCCAAGAAGGGTGTGCCTATTCGTGCAAAGGTGTAAGTGACGTGTCACAGATCTTTCCTAACACGTATGCAATTGACAAATAATTAATTGAACATTGGAAAACATATAGCTATTGAAACTCATATGCAAATCATGATATTAACTCCACTAACAAGTCCATACTAACATGTATTCATCCCCACATTCATATCATTTTCTTATCATATCAATTGACAATAAGTAAGATCACAAGATAATCCAATGAACATAAGGTCAATCACAATTACACATTAGAATCATATTCATATCATTACCATTTTTCAATGGGTTGATTTCTTTTAGGTCCATGCATACTATATAACATCATGCACATGCACATGCTAGTAGACATCATGTAACGATCAGACCCAAGACATGCAATTTTTTTGCAAGAGTAGTGTTGACACACCCCCTACTGGTCGACCCAATGCTTCAAACACAAGGCCAATGATGAAGAAATGGTCAAGTAGTGTCGACACAGAATCAAGTAGTGTCGACACAATGCTTCAAACACAAGGCAAAATGATGAAGAAATGGTCAAGTGGTGTCGACACAGAATCAAGTAGTGTCGACACAATGCTTCAAACACAAGGCAAAATGATGAAGAAATGGTCAAGTGGTGTCGACACAGAATCAAGTAGTGTCGACACTAGACCCAGCTCCCAGAGAACCCAGTCAACAGGTCTGTACAGGGTGTCGACACAGGATCAAGTAGTGTCGACACAAGATCAAGTAGTGTCGACACAGGATCAAGTAGTGTCAACACTAGAGACCCTTCCCAGAAATCTTTTGTGCTAGTTTGGGATAGTGTGTCGACACACCCCATGGGCAGGTCGACACACTCCGGGAACTTTTCCACCATTAGTCACATCTGGACATGTGGCACTCTAGGGATCTTGTGAATCGACCTTGGATCATATGACCACGCACCCCTAGGGTACCTTTGGCCATGTTGGGCTACAAATTTCCCCAATCCTTGTACTCAAAAGGGTATCCCACGAAAAGATCAATTAGAAATCTCTAGAAATATATGAAGAACATAAAAGTCATGTGTAACCCGAAAACACATCTCATGCAGTGATTTACTTACCATGCTTATAGCTCTCTAACAAAAGACATTTAGACAAAATGTTAAACATAAAGGATGACCATAACGACTAGTGGAAGAACTTTTATGTTGGGAACCTGACCTAATTCGGTCTTGAATCTCATGAAAAATAGGAAGAACATAAAGCTAAGTGCAGCCCAAAATCACAGTATCATGCAGTGACTCTCTTACCACACTTATAACTCTCTAACTAAAGACTTTTAGACAAAACATCCAACATAAAAGATGATCATGACTACAAGTAGAAGAACTTTGATGTTGGGTATTTAGTCTAATTCGGTCTTGAATCACGTGCATGATAAGAAGAACAGAAAAAGCCCTAACTATGCGCGACTTAGGGAAAACTACTAATACACAATGTATACTCAATGAAAATTAGTCAAATCAAGTGCAAATGAACCTAGACTTGAAGATCTATATGATGGTGTTAGTTTTCTTTACTCTTGGCCCGAGAACACCTACCTTTATGAAGATCTAAGACCAGTCGACGTTCTGGACGTAGCAGAGGATGAAGAGGGATGAAACTCCGGTTCCCAGCCTTTCTCCTCCTCCTCTGAAGCCCTAGCCCGCCTCCAAACGACCCCAACTCGTTGCCAAACCTTCCCCAAGAGTTTAGTGACGAGTTCTTATAGATTTAGGGTGTATTTACATGTCTTAATGGGACTAGGAAAGGGGGCTGCGAATTCTGCTTTCTACTTTCCAAAATCTGGGATTTTCTCACCCAAAGGAGGTAGCTACACCATGGGAAGGTGTCATACAGGGTGGCCACGATTTGGGTTGCCATGCATGGCCTTTACCTAATTTTATCCCTAATTTGCCGTCCCTAATCACTGCATAATTACGTACACGAATTTCTGGGTATTTTCTTGTCCAATTTTTATCCTGGGCCAAATGTGCTTCATTGGCCCAATCTTGTTAATGGGTCATTAATACATGGTGTTGCAAGTCTCTCCAATATGTTTATTTAATTTATGGTTGGGTTATTTTTCCGTGTTAACAATTTTTCCGACTTAGTTTCCTAATTCGATTTACTTGGTCACGTGTGACGTACACTCGACCAATCAGATTTTTCGTTGCACGAATTCCTTCGTGGAACACTTAGGGACAATATTTGGGGTTGATTTATAATTTTTACGGAATTTTTCCTATGTGTTTTCTCTCGTACGATAATAGTACGTAAGTTTTATCATTTCGATAATTACGGAATTTATTTATTCCCCTTTATTTCTAAAATTTTTAAATCACTAAATTTTTGGGGTGTTACATGACAACCTCAAATTTTCTGTAGATAGCTTTGTTAGCCCTGGCCCATTGATCCTCAGTCTTTGACTCAACAAAAGAGTGGATTTTGGCTTGGTCAGGTTTGGGGATAATAGAAATAGAAAGAATGATATTGAGGTGTTCAGAATGGTTAAGGTAAGGAAGACCAAAAGTGGCTGCAAAAGTGCACTTTTGGAGATATTCATCATATAAGATTCTTCTTCTGTGGACAACATAGAGAGAATACCACAGAGGAGGAAAGATAATTTGATTGGAAGGGAAAACAAGAGCTGTAGATGTCTTTCTTTTCCTGAAGGCAGGACTAGAGGAAGGTTGGGAATCAGTCTTGTGAATGTGGGCAGAGACAGTAAGAACTGTGCGGAGGATGGCTTCTTCAAACTCATCCTTGATGTCTTACACAGTATGGTGAACTATATTGGCACCCTCAGGAATTATAGTGATGAAGGAGGGTGGAGTAGGTGGATGAAGAGAGGCAAAAGATGAGGTAGGAGGAGGTTGAGTAGATGGTCCAGCAGAGGAGGGACCAGCTGAAGAGGGACCAGCAGAAGAGGAGGAGGTAGGAGGTGCCTTAGAAGTTGTATGAGGAATGGAGGAGGAAGGGATAAGTGAGGAAGAGGAGGCAGTAGGGAAAGGAGTAGGAGAAGAGATATGTTTTGGAAGGGGTTTCTTGGAGGGTTCAGGTGCAGGTGGGGCAGTAAAGGATGTAGGTGGAGAGGAAGGGGCTAGAGTCTAAAGACTAGGAGGGTCAGAAGGCCCTGGGGGCACAACAGCTTCCTTTACTGAAACGTGAGGCCCTATTGGCCCTGCCACTGACTCCACTGGCTTAGATGGCCCTGATGGCCCAACACTAACTTCTTCAGCTACACATGGCCCTGATGGTTCTGACTCTTCCAATGATGGTCCTGGTGGCCCTGATTCTGCAACTGATGGCCCTGATGGCCCAAATTCCTCTACAGAGGGCCCTGGTGGCCCTGATTCCTCAACAGATGGCCCTGATGGCCAGCAACTATCTCATTGGTTCAGAAGGCCCTGATGGCTCTGTACTGACCTCTGGTACTGACTGAGTGGGAGTAGAAGGGGCAGGAGCTGATAAATGCACCCTCACAAAATCTGATAAATCTATCACCAATTTCTTCAAACTACCCAACTCACTTCTCATCTCCTGGAGCTCAGATTTGACTGCTCCAATTTCTTTGGCTTCAGTGCTCTGACTAAGGAATATTGATGTTACATCCGACTGCAAAGAGCACAAGATTTTCCCTTGAGCATTCAGTCTAGCAATGACTGGATCTAAGTGCACATGAAACTTCTTCTTCCTAGATCTGTGGTGTGCCTTCCTGGTGAGCAAGGGAATTCCTGGGGAAACACCTTTGCCTTTACCTTCTGAGCCAACAGCTGGCTCAACATATTCATCTGAAGTGCTTTCAACCAGACATTCTTGAAACTGGTCTGCAGAGGCATTAACAGTAGGCTCCCCCTGAATATCTGGCTCCCCCTGAGCAGGAGCATCTGCCATTTGAACATCCTCAATATGGGCTGATGCCACAACCTTTGGAATTGTGTCTTTATGGCTTTCCTCCATAGCAATTCCTACTTCAGGAACATTGGGGGTTTCTTCAATCTGAATATCTTCATGCTCCCCCTCAATGTGAGCAACACCTTCAGCAACAGATTCTTCAATAATAGCAGGTGCAGGGACTATAGGAGGGATCACTTCTTCAGTAGTTTGCCCAACAGGCTCAATGTATTCTAGTGCAATATCCTCAATCCTCCTTTCAAGAGCAGGAGGCTTTTCTTCTCTGACAACAACTTCTTCCTCTTGGATGTGTGGAGCTTCAGAAGCTTCTCCAATGATGGCTTCTCCTTCTGCCACTGAGATCTTGGTCCATACATTTCCTACCAGTGAAAAGCTACTCTTCTTCAAATTTCTAGATCGAATGGGCTGACCCATCTTCTCCATCAATTCTCCCTTCAAGTCAATCTCAAGGTGACTAAAAATCCTTGTGAGTAAATGGGCATAGGGAAGGGACACTGCCAATTTGTTCTTCCTGTCCCAAATAACTTCTGCAGCAGACTTCATCCTTTCTACTATAACCTGAGCCATGTTTATGTCTTGTTTCTGAACGGCCCAGAACATCATATCTGCATCTCCTTTAGTGCAAGATGAAAAGTAGCACTCCTCGGCACTAAAATCTGACAAACTATAAAATGCAAAATTCTGTTGAAAGCGTTGAACTAGTTAATGTCGATCTTCCCATCCTTCAGTTTATACTTTGTTCCTATAATCCCTAGCCCCTTGGCATGAATATCTACTGACTCCACCAAACTATGCCCGACTGTAGAAACTCCAAATAATCTCTCCAACAGGTCATGGGTGATGTGAATGGATGTACCTTTGACTTGGAAGTGAGAGACCCATCTTCTTCTGTCTTCAAATAGGTATAGAATGCCTTCGCTAGGTGCGGATAGCTAGGTTCTGAAATTGTGCACATCCCTGTCCACTTGAACCTCTGAAGAGCTTTGACTACACTGTGCATACCATGCTTCTCCAGGTCTTCTAGGTCCACTGCCTTGTTCCCACAGAGCTTGATCTTCACTGCTGAGAAACGCTCCAGCTGGTCTGTCATGAGGAAGGTGGCACTATAGCCACCCACACTGCTGGAACTCCCAGAAGCGGCCATGGAATCAAGCAAGGTAGGGTTCTGGAGGATCGTGGGAGATGAAGGAATAGAACCCCTCAAAAATTTGAGCGAGAAGTGAAATTTTCTTCGAAAGCACAGAGAGGGATGCCAGAGTCGATGAGGGTTTTACAGGCTTTCGAGTCGAAAGAGATAAGAGAGAGAGAAAGTGAATCGGTGAGGGAAGGATTACAGACATAACGGAAGGACATAAAGGCGCTTTTGAAACGACGGAGCAATGAATGTGGATAACGACAAACTAGGAGAAGATAACACAACAAATGATGGATTTACTTAAATCTAGAAGGGAAGGATAATTCTTATTCTGAAAGTTATTATTATATTTCAGTTACGTACAGATATATTTGTTATAAATTACACATGCCTAGTTCCCTTCTAAGAGACGTAAATCTCTCTTCAGGTAAGGTTTTTGTAAAGATATCTGCTAACTGATTTTGAGTATCTACAAATGAAATATTAATATTACCATTAGCTACATGATCTCTAATAAAATGATATCTGACCTCTATATGTTTCGTCCTAGAGTGCTATACTGGATTTTTCGTTAGGTTTATTGCACTTGTGTTGTCACACAGCAATGGATGGTCTTGATGTGCAATCCATAGTCCTCAAGTTGTTGTTTGATCCATAAGAGTTGAGTGCAACAGCTCCCAACAGCTACATATTCAGCTTTAGCTGTTGATAGTGCTACTGAATTTTACTTCCTTGAAGACCAGGAAATCAAGCATCCTGCAAGAAATTGACAACCACCACTGGACCTTTTTCTATCTACTTTGCATCCAACATAGTCAGCATCTGAATATCCAATTAAACTAGTTTCACAGGATTTAGGATACCATAGACCTAAGTTATGAGTCTTAGTTAAATATCTAAAGATCCTTTTAGCATATATTAAATGAGATTCTTTAGGATCAGATTGAATCTTGCACACATACATACACTAAATTAAATATCAGGCCTACTAGCTGTTAGATAAAGCAATGAACCAATCATACGTCTATAAAGTTTTTGATCAACTTTTTTACCTTCTTGATCACTGTCTAACCTGGTGGATGTGCTCATTGGAGTGGACAGTGGTTTAGCATTCTCAAATCTAAATTTCTTCAACAGTTCCTTGGTGTATTTTGCATGACAGATGTGAGTTCCTTCATTGCTTTGCTTTGATTGTAGTTTAAGGAAATAGTTGAGTTCTCCCATCATGCTCATCTCAAATTCTCCCTACATGAGCTTTTCAAAGTACTTGCACAGATTCATCAGTAGATTCGAAAATAATATCATCTACATAGATTTGCACAAGTAATATATTTTTGGCACTTGATTTAATAAACAATGTGCTATCTACCTGTCCTCTAATAAAATCATGATTTAGTAAGAATGCACTAAGTCTTTCATACCTTGCTCTAGGTGCTTGTTTTAGACCATACAATGCTTTATGCATTTTGAAAACATGATTTATAAAATCTGAATCATCAAAACCAGGAGGCTGTTCCGCATAAACTTCCTCCTTTATAAAACCATTTAAAAATGCTGATTTCACATCCATTTGAAAAAGTTTTAAATCTAAAGCAGATGCATAAGAAAGTAATACTCGAATGGCCTCTAGTGTAGCCACTGGTGCATAGGTTTCATCGAAATCTATGCCTTCCTCTTGGGAATAGCCTTGAGCAACCAATCTACCCTTGTTTCTAGTGATGACACCAGCTTCATCCAATTTGTTCATGAACACCCATTTGGTGACAATCACAGGATGATCTGATGGTCTCAGAACAAGGGACCAAACATGATTTCTCCAGAACTGATTAAGTTCATCTTGCATGGCTAGAATCCAAGATTCATCAGACAGTGCTTCATTGACTGTCTTCGGCTCTATTTGGGATACAAATGCTAAATAATCACATGGAATAATATTACCTCTAGTTCTTACCCCAATTGATGGATCTCTAATGATATTGTCTATTGGGTGATCCTTTTTGTATCTCTATTCCTTTGGAAGATCATCATGAATGTTATCCTTCTGTTGCAGTTCTTCCAAGTGTGGATCTTCATCATCTTTGATGGTTGTTTCTTTCAGCTTCTTGGATAGGTTTTCTGCATCTTCATCATCACTACCAATATCCTTCCTTAGAGAAGGGTTAGACTCATCAAAAATAACATGCACAGTTTGTTCAATTAATAAACTTTTTTTATTAAAAACTCTATAGCCTTTAGGTTTAGAAGTGCACCCCATAAAAATACCTTCATCAGATTTGGGATCCAACTTACCAATGTCTCTCTTACCATTGTTGTGAATGAAGCAAGGGCATCCAAAAGTTGTGAGATGGCTGATCTTGGGCTTCCTTTGCTTGTACAGTTCGTATGCAGTCTTCTTCAGAATTGGTATGATCATGACTCTATTTATGATGTAGCAAGCTGTGTTAATGGCTTCTGCCAAAAAATATCTTGGAAGGTTGTACTCAGATAGCATTGTTCTAGCCATATCCAAAAGTGTTCTATTCTTCCTCTCAGCTACTCCATTTTACTGTGGTGTTCTTAGTGCTGAGAAATTATGTTCAATCCCCAGATCATCATAAAATTCTGCAAACCTGTCATTTTGAAACTCTCCTCCATGATCTGATCAGATACTGATGATGTTGTACTTATTATATTTCTGAACAAGTTTACTGAACTTCACAAAACTCTCAAATGTGTCATTTTTATGCTCAAGAAATGATACCCATGTAAATCTAGAATAATCATCCACTATAACAAAACCGAAATTTTTTCCTCCCAAGCTAGTTGTTCTCATTGGTCCAAACAAATCCATATGAAGCAGTTTTAGTGGTTTGGAGGTGGTGACTATTGTCTTGGATTTGAAAGATGATCTTGCATGCTTTCCTTTTGCACACGGTTCACAGATGTTGTCTAGTCTTGAGTTTATCTTCGGTAGACCTTCCACTGGATCATGTTTGATGAGCTTTCTTATTCCATCCAAACTGCAATGACCTAATCTTCTGTGCCACAGTTCAACATTCTTCTCTTTACTTGCTGTTAGACAGATGTCTTGATCCTTTAACTCTTCTAGATGTAGTACATATAGATTCTTTTCTCTGCTGGCTTCAAAAATGGTTGAACCATTCTTGATGATCAAACACTTAGATTCCTGAAATTTGATCTGATGACCCTTATCGCATAGTTGACTGATTCTGATGAGGTTGTGCTTGAGTCCTTTGATGCATAGAACATCTTCTATCAGGATTCTATCTTGGCTAACAATGGATCCACAACCAATTACTGACCCTTTTCCATTATCACCATATGTTACTGTACTTTCTTCATTTTTGATATGTGAGAACAGTTTCTTGTTACCTGTCATGTACCTTGAGCACTGTCCAGGTACCACTTTGATGCTCTAAGGCTTCCCTGCAATAAAACCATGAGATTTAGGTACCCAAGTTCTTTTGGGTCCTGGTTGGTTAGCTTCTTCACAGTTTCTTTTCGGAATCCATTTTAAGTGTTTAGTTGTACATGTTATTTTAGTGTGACCTAATTTATTACAATGAGTACAACAAGGGATATTATTTATTTTCTTGTTTGGTTTATGGTTCTTATTGTTATTTGATTTATAGTTAGGATTTTGTTCAGCTATGAATTTTGGCATTGGATATATTTTAGGATGAATGACAGTTTCTTCATTATATGGTGGAGTATATTCTAAGCCATATTTCTTCCTACCTGATCTTCTTGCTCCTTTAATATTAGGAAGATTTTCCATTTGTGAATTTCTCAATTGTAGTTGTTAAATATTCATTATCTTTTGTTAGTGTGTTAATTTCACTTTTAAGTTTGCTTGTGGTTTCCTGATTTTCTAAGTTTGATATCTTTTCATTTTTAGTTTTTACATCTTCGCATAGTAGTTCATTTCTTCTTTTCAGTTCAGAAATTTATTTTTCTAATTGTTCAGTTTCAAATTTTAAATCTGAGTTAGTTATTTCAAGACATGCATAATTTTTCTTAGTTGTTTTTAATAGTTTACAGACGTCTTTATATTTACTGTATAGTTCATTAAAAGCATCTACCAAACTATCTAAATCTGATTCATTACAAGATGTAAAGGATGAGTCAAAAGTTACCTTATCATCAATATTTGCCATGAAGGCCAGGTTGGCCTTTTCTTCTTCTTCTTCATTGGAGCTAGACTCACTGTCTGAGTCACTCTCATTGTTCCACGCAGCAGCCATGGCTTTCTTCTTGTATTTCTTGAATTTTTTCATGTTATCCTTCTTCTTGAACTCCGTCATCTTCAGTTTTGGACACTCGGCCTTGATGTGTCCAGGCTTCTTACACTCATAGCATATTGGTTCAGATTTCTTGAGCTCTTTGCCTTCAGATCTTTTGAACTTTCTACCTTTCTTGAAATACCTTCTTTCTGACTGGTATTTCTCTTTAGCTAGTATGCACTGTAGTCTTCTGGAGAGGAAAGCTTCTTCATCTTCACTGCTCTCATTACTTTTATCATTTTCTGATTCGCCATCAGAGGTGTCTTCTGTGGCCTTGAGAGCATTGCTGTGCTTTTTCTTGCTGGAAGATTCTCCCAACCTTTCCATATTTATCTCATGAGCCATCAAAGACCCAATGAGTTTTTCAAGTGACATTCTCCTAAGATCGTTAGCTTCTTCTATTGCTGTTACCTTTGGAATCCAAGAGGTTGGTAGAGACCTTAGTATTTTTCTTACCATGTCTCCGGTCTCATAGGTTTTACCAAGCCCAGCCAGACCATTGGTGATGTCTGTGAATTGACTGCACATTTGGGAGATGGACTCTCCAAACAGCATTTGAAATCTCTCATATTGAGCTACCAAAATATCTATTCTTGTTTCCTTTACCTTGTCAGTTCCTTCATGTGTGAGCCTTAGCTTGTCCCACATCTCTTTAGCTGACTTACAGGTTGATATCCTGTTGAATTCTTTCTTGCTCAGCGAACAACACAGTATACTTTTAGCTTTGCTATTTTGAGATAGTTTCTCCTTGTCTTCGTCTATCCATTTGTCTTTACTGTTGGTTACCTTGAGATCTCCTTATTCAATTATTGTCCAAAGCTGGAAATCAAGTCCTTGAAGAAAGAACTCCATCCTTGTCTTCCAGTAGTTGTAGTCTTCACCATCGAATAGAGGAGGTCTGTTGACTGATTGTCCTTCTGCATGACCTTGAGATGCCATTTGTCTTTGCTCTTCAGATCGGAAGATCTACTTACTGGAAGAGACTTGGCTCTGATACCACTTGTTGCCCAGATAGCAAGCCCGGGGGGGGGGGGGGAATGGATTGCTAAAATTTCTTAGAATAATTCATGTAAATAAAACGCTTGACAGAGAACACTAAGTTCGACAGTTAGAGTTAGTGTTAAATAAAGATAAAGAGAACAATCACACAGACAACAGGAAATTTTATCCTGGTTCAGATCTCCCGTCACAAGAAGTCCTATGTCTAGTCCCCAAGCAACACCTTGGGATTTTACTAAGCAAGGGTACAGTCCCCCTTAAGGACACTTATACAACCAGCAATAGCTGGCCTTCTCTTCTCAACCCGAAGAGGAACTAAAGCACCTGATGCAACAGGTCTTCCTTCTTGCCAAAGGGAACAACCACCCACTCAAGTAGGTCTTCTCTTCACACCCGAAGAGGAACACTCAAAGAAAATGAAGAGGTGGATGGCCCCTAGACTAAGCTAATACAAACTGCTTGATCTAAGGCAATGTCTCAGAGACAAAGAATATCAACAAGGAACTCTCTCTCAGATCTACTTAGGCTCTCAAAGGCTAAGCAATTTGCTGTAGAGAGTTAAGAGCTATAGAGGGTTTGAATGGACGAGCGAGCTCTTCTTTTCTTCCTAGATCTTCCGAATGCAAGCTTGAAAAGTTCTCCAGAAAAAGGATTATCTTGCATGGAGTCACCAGTCTTCTATTTATCTTCTTTGAATTAATTTGACTGTTGAAGTATCCGTCGTCTCACATCTTCATGCACGTTGGAGTGAATGGTCCAAAGTGTGGAGCAAGAAAACCTGCAGCCATTAATGCTGGGGAAGACATTCACACACAAAGGAAGATTGTCTGAATTTTCTAGCTTCTGTCAGGTTGACAGGTCCATCTTTGCAATGTGCGTTTCTACCGGAAACCCTTCACACAATAAATACTGACACATAAACAACTTATCTTTGTCTAAACTGTCAGTCAACATTAGTAGTCGTGCTATATGAAGATACACCAAAAAAAAATGCCATTCTGTCATCACATAAAGCGTGACTTTATGTGACACAAGTGAGATAAGCAAAGATATATCGTGCAGAGATTTGTTCCATCATATAAAATGTTGAAGACCACAGGATACAACATGATACCCTGGAAGATTTGAAATCCATAGAGATTTAAAAATGTATTTGAATATCATGTGGAATGTATCTTAAAAAGGAATTTAAATAAGAATATTCAACAACTGTCTAAAACATAATCTTTAATAGAGAGTTGATGTATGGTGATAGTCTGTGTACATAGAGAGTCGATGTTGATATGAAATCGATGATACAATCATAAATCATGTGAGAATGTAATCCATGTTGAAACCAAGTCAATGTGAACATAATTCATGTTTGAATGTAATGAAATCGATGTTCTGTACAAAGTTGTTTAACAGAAGTCGTTGTTGTCCTGAAATCGATGTGCAGATAAAATCGTTGTTTGAAATGAAGTCGTTGTTCAGGTAAAGTCATTGTTTCACATGAAGTCGTTGTTTTACTGAAATCGTTGTTTAAGTAAAGTCGTTGTAGAGATGAAATCGTTGTTAAGTAAAGTCGTTGTAGAGATGAAATCGTTGTTTAAGTAAAGTCATTGTAGAGACGAAATCGTTGTTTCACATGAAGTCGATGTTCTGGCCGAAATCGATGTAGAAATGAAGTCGATGTTTTACTGAAATCGATGTTTAAGTGGAATCGTTGTAGACATGAAGTCGTTGTTTCATATGAAGTCGTTGTTCTACCAAAATTGATGTTTAAGTGAAATGAAGTCGATGTAGCAACGAAATCGATGTTTAAGTAAAACAAAGTCGATGTAGCAACCAAATTGATGTTTAAGTGAAGCGAAATCATTGTAGCAACGAAATTGATGTTTAAGTGAAACGAAGTCGATGTAGCAACGAAATCAATGTTCTAATTATGAAGTCGTTGTAAGACCGAAATCGTTGTTTTAGTTATGAAGTCGATGCTAGAATGAAATCGATGTTTTACTAAGAAAGTCGTTGTTTAAGTGAAATCGATGTAGAACCGAAATTGATGTTCTTCTAGGGAAATCATTGTGAGCTATTATATGGAAGTCGATGTATACTTAGACAAAATATATGCAATAAGCTTCAAATGATAGTGAGTGTAGATAACTTACAGATTTTGTTTGAATTACTGCCTGTGGATAAACTTCAGAAAAAGTTGTTAGATAATACTTTTTAGGATTTTGTTAATCACCAAAAATATATATAATTAATAATAAATTATATGGAGATGGACTGATCATCAGAACCTGCCAAGGTTCGAGGGTAGTACTGATCCCGACATTGCTGAGCCCTGGATCAAGGAGATCGAGAGGGTATTCAGGGTTATGCAGTGCAATAACCAAGATAAGGTACTGCTGCCAACTTTCCAACTAGAAAGGATCCAGGGCATGGTGGGAATCTGTAGAAGCCAGATTACAAGGTCAGCAAGTGACTTAGGAGCAGTTTGTTGAGCATTTCAACAACAAATACTTATATGAAAGAGTGCAAGAGAGAAAGGCAGTTGAATTTACAACCTTAAAACAACATGGACTTACTGTGGCTGAATACGAGGCTCAGTTCTCTCGCTTGGCCCGTTATGCAACACATTTGGTTGGGACCGAGAGAATGAAGGCCAAACTATTCTTGAATGGCCTGAGGCCTCAGTATATTAACCAACTGGCACCAATGGACATACATATCAACGCTGACATGATAAAGAAAGCCCAGTTACTAGAAGATGCTGTGGAGACTACAGAGAGAATTAAGGAAAGATTGTAAGAAAAGAACAAATATCGGCTACAGGAAGATTCCAACTAACCATTGGGAAGAAAAGGCCCAATGGTGGTCTCAATGAACAACAAGATAAGAAGCCGAGGGAGGTAGGCAAGCTGTTGGCAGTAGTTCCCTCTGAGAGATGCAAACACTATGACAAGGTGGGCCATCGATCTGAATAATGCTGGAGAGCCCAAGGCAGATGCTTGCTGTAGCGGTCCTCATCATTCAAACCTATTAACCTAATAACGAGCTTGACCCGACTCCGCCTCCCACGATCGAGCCGTAGCCTCGCAAGGCATACCATTCACAAGTCCGTAGAAAATATAAAGGAAACAACTCAAATATATATAAGATTGCCATCTCACAAATATTTACATGAAATATACATAGCCATTTTCTCAACTATAGCCAGACATAAGTACAACAACAACCTGAGGCATACCCCGAGGTGTACAAAGAAAGAAGATTACACTGCTGGTGGTGCAGACCCAACTCCGCTACGGTGCAGCTCCGAACTAGAAGAGGGGCGATAAGCTTCCTGCTCTCCCTCACCTGAAAGGAGTAGGGGTGAGCCTCACAAGTCATTGGCTTAGTAAGGAAACTCCCCCAAAAGCCGAACAAAACCAAACTTACAAGTATAAAAATAGGAAGCTACGGTAGCAATTTATTGAACTAACCACACAGGATATTAAAACTGTAAACACTACTTACCGCATGCCATTAATAGAAATCAGCCATTAATAAATAAACGGCAAACCTCGCCAGGTGTATGTGCTAAAGTAGAAAAACGCCACACTCGAGTCATGAAGACTGGTTTGCGACGCCAGCAACCGACCCAGACAAACCACACAGAACTACCTTTCAGTCTCCCAGCAACAGACAAAAGGTCCAGCTGTCGCTCCACTAGAACAAGCTAAGAAACTGTGGAGACCAACCAACACCACTCCTGCAGACCACACTGCCGTAGGCCCATGCTTGGCACCTTTAGGGACTCCGGCTTGAGCTCCCTAAAGTGAGGCACTGGAAAATAGGACGAGTTGGGGCCCAGTACGTCTACTAGTGTCCGTAACCCCCAACCACGAGCTCGCTACAAGCGACAGAACACAAACTCTCACAAGTCGCTGTCCCACTGCCGTCTTTCCCTTAGCCGGACGTACAACGCTACACAAGAGTGAGGGTGTCCAGGAAGACGACACAGACCTCGATGGTACACAAGTACCGGGACAAGCCTCGAGCACTAATGTGCCTGGCTCACACAAAACCTGGGGCTCCCAACTGAAGAGGTAACCACGGTAGGCATCGTACTACTCGCCACGCACACATAAACCATGTGAACACCGCTCAAACCACATAAACAACATCAACCACGTGAACAACATGTTCCTTAAACTCCACAAGTGACGTTGCACCACTTACCGTTGCCATACACAACAAATATCGATAATCTAATAATCACATAACCATACACAAGCCTATTGCCCTCGGAATCCTTATCGCGACGGGGTCCACTATCACCTTCAGAATGTGATGCCTCGATACGGCACGTTCTGAAGAAGAACGCGACGGGTCGGGCTGTCGCATTCTGAATGTGACAGTCAGGTCCGTCGCGTTCACAGACAGTGACCTAATTCTAGGATTCCATCTCTAGAATCCCCATGCAAACCATGTTATCTACCATGAAACCTATATATTCAAGTTCTAAATATTGCACTAGCATGGTATCCACTATCCATAGCATGTAAAACAAGCTAAACATGCTAAACATGCAATCTACAATGAGAAACAAGGCAGAATCTCCCTACCTTAGCGAAGAACGGGAAGAACGACGATACCCCGGTGTTTCCTCCCTCCGTAGCACGTCCTCGCGGCGAGACCACACCAAAAACAGCACCAGAACTCCGAATCGCCCGAAATCCTCCGCAAAACCCTCTCCTGGCTGAGCAGAGCTTCCTGAGCTTTGTTCGGCCGACCTAACGTAATAAGCAACTCAGAGTTATGAACGCGACACACCCTACTATCGTGACAAGAACGCGATGCAGGAGACCATCGCCTTCACACTGCTGACGCCAGTGGGTTGCCTAGCGCGCGCCACGCGGCGGACATGCAGACAAAGACTCGAATCGGCGGTAACAAGAACACGACACCCAGGATCGCCGCGTTAAGAACACGTCGTCCAGCCCTGTCGCGTTCACAAACAGTGAACCGATGGGTGCTTTGGGCCCAACCTGTCGGCCCACAAAGCCCTACAACCTGCGTAAACACCTGAAACTCAAGCCACATGCCACACACTGGCCTCCACAACCATTAAACCACGATCCGAACAGTCAATACACTACATTACTATCACCTAAAAGAAATTTCATCCTCGAAATTTAGGAAGAAAACTCAACACCAAAAATTTTTAATTAAACAAGCATGGTACTGTCACCTAAAAGAATTAAAGCTTACTCAAACAACTATGGATACACTTTCATCATTTCCTCGGCTAATTCCCACGTATCCTCTCTGCCCTGTCTGTTCTCCCATCTGACTTTTACTAATTCAATTTCCTTATTCCTTAGCTTCTGGGTTCTGCGGCCTGTAATTTGTACTGGATATTCTGGCATTGTCATGTTTGGCTTCAAATCATCTCTCTGGTAACTGACCACCTGGGAAGGATCTCAGATATATCTTCTGAGCATTGAAACATGGAACACATCATGTGCATCTGTGAAATTGCTAGGAGATCTAATCTGCAAGCTGTTTCACCAATTCTTTCTAATATCTAAAATGGACCAACATATCTTGGACTCAATTTGCCCTTCTTACTGAACCTGAGCACACCCTTGGTGGGAGAAACCTTCAAAAACACATTATCACCAACTTCAAACTGTAATGGCCTGCGTCTGGTATCCACATAGCTCTTCTGACGACTCTGTGCTGTTTGAAGCTTTTCCTTAATAAATTTAACCATTTCTGCACATTGTTGAATCAACTCTGGACCCATAACCTGTCTCTCACCTACCTCATGACAATTCAGTGGTGTCCTGCACGGTCTGCCATATAATGATTCATAAGGTGCCATTCCGATACTTGCATGATGACTGTTGTTATATGTAAACTCTACCATACCCAAGTGGTGCTCCCAAGTACCTCCCCATACTAGACAGCAAGCTCTTAACATATCTTCTATAGTCTGAATGGTCCTCTCTATTTGCCCATCTGTCTGTGGATGATAAGCGGAACTGTTCCTCAATTCTGTACCAATTACTCTCTGCAAACTCCTCCAGAAACCTGAAGTGAACTTGGGATCTCGATCTGAAATGATGGTAACGGGAATCCCATGTAAAGGTACTATTCTATTTACATATAATCTGGCTAATCTATCCACATTCCATGACATACTTACTGCCAATAATTTGCAAACCTTGGTCAGTCTGTCCATAAAAACCCAAATACATTGTGATCTACTACTGTCCTGGGCAAACCAACTACAAAATCCATGGCAATATCATCCCATTTCCATTGTGGAATGGGTAATGGCTGCAACAGTCCTCCTAGCCTCTGGTGCTCTGCCTTCACTTGTTGACATATTGAACATCTTGCCATAAACTCTGCAATCTCTTTCTTCATATTAAGCCACCAGAAATGCTTCTCTAAATCTTGATACATCTTGGTACTGCTGGATGGATGGTGTATCTGAACCTGTGAGCTTTCTCTAACACTTTTTGCCTCACCTCGTCATCTTCTGGAACATACAACCCTTAAGTCTGACCACACTGTCATCATCAAGTGTTACCACCTCCATTCTCACAATATCAACTAAATTTTCATTTGTTCTTTACACTTCTACTATCTAACAATACAAAGAAGGTTCCACTGCACTGCTTGCTAACACTGCTCGCCGCTGACTATTCGGTACATACAATGAATTTTCTGCCACATCTTCATATAATTTCCATTCTCTGATCATCATATGACTCATAACTGCCTTTCTGCTTAGTGCATCTACTACAACATTAGCTCTGCCTGGATGGTATGCCAAACTGAAGTCAAAATCTTTCAAATATTCTATTCACCTGCGCTGCCTCAAATTCAGATCTTTCTGAGAGAAGATGTACTTTAAACTCTTGTGATTAGTGAATATCTCAAACCTTTCACCATGCAAATAATGCTGCCAAATCTTCAGTGCAAACACAACTGCTGCCAGCTCTAAATCATGTGTCAGATAATTCTCTTCATGCCTCTTCAGTTGCCTGGATGCATAGGCCACCACTTTTCCATGTTGCATTAACACTGCTCCCAAACCTCTTCTAGATGTATTTGTATATAGTACAAATCCTCCACTACCTGAGGCAATCTCCAATATAGGTGTTGTGGTAAGCCTCTTCTTTAGCTCTGCAAAACTGCGGCGACAATCCAAAGACCACACAAATGGTACTCATTTCCTTGTCAATCTTGTCATTTGTGCTGCAATCTTCGAGAAATCCTGGATGAACCGCCTATAATATCCTGCCAAACCCAGAAAACTTCTAACCTCTGACACTGTCTTCGGTTCTTCCCACTTCATCACTGCCTCTACCTTGGCCGGATCAACTGCAACACCTTCACCTGAAATCACATGACCCAGAAACTGAATTTCTTTCAGCCAGAACTCACATTTACTAAACTTGGCATACAACTGGTGATCTCGCAAAGTCTGCAACATAATCCTCAAGTGTGCCGCATGCTTCCTCTGATGCTGAATATACCAATATATCATCAATAAATACTACAATGAACTGATCCAGATAGGGTGAAATATCATGTTCATCAAATTCATGAATGCTGCTGGTGCATTAGTCAACCCGAATGGCATAACAATAAACTCATAATGCCCATATCTGGTCCTGAAAGCTTGTTGCCCAGCTAGCAAGCCTAGAGGAGGGGGGGGGGTGAATGGGATTCTTTAAAATTTGATTATCTAAAACCTGTCCACAAAAACGTTCGCACTAAACACACTTCGATAACAGTTAACGTTAGTGAAAAGATAAACAGCAAAACACAGGCAAGCATACACACTGCACAAGGTTTTATCCTGGTTCGGACCTCCTCTCCACAGGAGTCCTACGTCCAGTCCCTGAGCAACAACTCAGGATTTCACTACCCAAGGGTACAGTCCCCCTTAAGGACACTTACACACCTAGCCGCAGCTGGTCTTCTCTTCACAACCCGAAGAGGAATACAACACCCTGGATCCCACCAGGTCTTCCTTCAACACGAAGGGAAATAGACACCCTGGAACCCCCAGGTCTTCCTTCAACACGAAGGGAACAACACAAATATGTGTTCAAGGGATGATACGCCCCTGGACCATGCTAACAATACACTGCTTGATCCAAAGCGAATACTAAGAAGAAGAAAAATGAACAGCGATGAACTTTCTCAGTACACAAATGCTCTCTCTAGGATCTACACTGGATGCAGAGAGCTAAGAGCTACAACAAAGTGATGGAGTGAGACTTGAGCTTCTATGGTGCTTGCCTATTTTGAATTCTCGAGAGATGTTCTTCATCTGGGCACCAGTCTTCTATTTGTATCTTCTTTTAAAAATGTAGTCGTTGAAGTATCCGTTGTCTCTAAGTTTTGAGAACGTTATACTGCATGGCTTTCCTTTGCAGTCAACGATTCTTTGCATTCCATGCACGTAAGAAGAAAATCCTTCTTGATATCCTCCAGCTTCTACTTTATCCAACGTTGTATAGAGTTGTGCTGTCAGAGACCTGCACACATTAAATGCTAAAACGTAGACAGCTAAGCTGTCTCTTGTTGTTAGTCAACGTTAGAGTGAGAATACATCAAAATGGAAATTCCATTCTGTCTCTTAAAAAAGATATTACATGCACAAGCATAAGAATAGAAGAATATCTGGACATGCATCATGTAGAGAAATGTACGATTATATTTAATGCATGGATAACAGAGAAATACGCGGGATGACTTTGACTAGTCAAGATATTTAAATATCAAGTCGTTATAGCTCATGAAATCGATATGAACATGACTTATAGAATCGTTGTGCTAGTGAGTCATTGTCATGAGAATCATTGCTTATTCGTAAACAAATCATTATGATCAAATCGTTATGAGCAAATCATTATAAGCAAACGTTATGAGCAAATCGTTGTGATCGAATCATATAAGCAAATCGTTATGCTCACTTGTCGAATCGTTATGAGAGCAAATCGTTATGCTCACTTATGAAATCGATGTGAGATTGAAATCGTTATAAGAAAATCATTATAAGTAAATCGTTATGCTCACTTGTCGAATCGTTATGAGAGCAAATCGTTATGCTCACTTACGAAATCGATGTGAGATTGAAATCGTTATAAGCAAATCGTTGTTTGCTGTATCGAAGTTACGGCGACCAAGTCGTTGTTGTAACTTATCGAATCGTTAAAGTGATCAATTCGTTGTGTAACTTATCGAAAAGATCAAATTGATGTGAGAGCAAATCGTTGTTCTCACTTATCAAATCGTTATGAAATAGACATCAATAGAATAGCGATGACTTATGAAATCGTTATAGAACCAAAAATTGATGTGGATAAGGAAATCGTTATGATTCTAAGGAAACGTTGCAACAACTAGAAAGTCGATGTGTACTTAGAATATTTCATGCTTTGAACTGTAAATGCTACAGGATGATAAATACTTACTGATTTTGCTTGTATTTCTTGATTTATTTCCTGTGCTCAAATCTCATAGAAATTATGTTAGAGTAATCTTTATCACAGTTTTGTTAATCACCAAAATAGATATGCAATTATTAAATTATATTTGGGATAATCTGATCATCAAAGCTATCTTGTCAATGTCTTCTTCCTTAATCCTCAACTGATGATATCCTGACCTCAAATCAATCTTGGAAAATACTCTGGCTGATTGAAGCTGATCAAACAAATCATCTATTCTGGGAAGCGGGTATTTATTCTTGATTGTAACATTATTCAATTGCCTATAATCAATACACATTCTCAAACTACCATCCTTCTTTTTAACAAACAAAACTGGCGCTCCCTATGGCGAATGATTGGGTCTAATGAAGCCTTTCTCTAACAGTTCCTGCAATTGCTTCTTCAATTCCTTCAGCTTTGCCGGTGCCATTCTATAAGTTGCCTTTGAAATCGACATACTGCTTGGCTGCAACTCAACTGTGAAATCCACCTCTCTATGTGGAGCTAACCCTGGCAACTCCTCTGGAAACACATTTGCAAATTCTCTAACTACCGGTACCATATCA
Organism: Colocasia esculenta; assembly: GCA_014218235.1. Classification (NCBI taxonomy): domain Eukaryota; kingdom Viridiplantae; phylum Streptophyta; class Magnoliopsida; order Alismatales; family Araceae; genus Colocasia; species Colocasia esculenta. Next base: position 74,538,966 of record CM024761.1, on the reverse strand, counting down.
ACAGACTTATTGGACTCTACTAGACTAACTGAAGCAAGGTACACTACATACCCCGCATTAATCAACCTTCTAGTCCTAAGTGCAGAAATAATAAACTTAGGGGTGTAGAAGGGCATATTTTGAAACTCAAACACTGCTCCACCATGCCTACAAAATCTGACTTTCTTCTTTCTACAATCCACCAATGCCCCATAGGCTTCCAACCAATCCATCTCCAAAATCACATCATAATCCTTCAATGAAAGTGCATACAACCTTGCTGGCATCTGATACTCCTAAATTACTATCGGAACCTCATCTAAGAAACAGGAAGTAAGCATAAAACCTCCTGAGGGAACCTTTACAATCAACTCAAACTGCCTTTCTTCTAGGGGATGTACCATGCTATCCATAAAATCCTCGGAAATGAACGAATGCGAAGCACCCGGATCAATTAATATTCTAGCAGAAAAGTCAAAAAGAGGTAATATACCTTCAATTAAATTGGATGCCTCCGCTTGAGCTCTGGTAATTGCCATAACTCGACCCCGTCCTCCTCTCTGGAAAGGTGCACCTCTGCCTTGGTCTGCTGCTGGCTGCTGGAAGGGTTGCTGCTGCTGTACTCTACCATAACTGTAATCCCGTGAATGCGGACAATTTCTAGCTAGATGCCCCGTTTGCCCACAATTATACACCGAAAACTTGGAAAAGCTGCGGGTTGCCCTGCCGTACTCTACTGCGACTCCTCCGGTGCTGGCCTAACACCTTGGCCCTGCTAAAAACTCGGCTGAAAACCCTGCTGCCTGCTGCCTCCCCATCCTCTAAACATCTTCTTCAATTTACCACCCCACTTTGCAAACCCAGATGATGACGATGCTCCTGAGGGTGCCTTGCCCTTACTAATATCTGTGGACTACTGTAGAAGCTGAAAACTACCTGTCCCTGCTCCTCCGGACTGCCTAGCCTGCACAGTCCTCTCCAGAATTGCTGCTCTCTGTGCTGCTTCTTCCACTGTTCTACACATCAAGAGAATTACTGCATCCTAAAGTTCTGGTCACAATCCTCGAATAAAATACTCCACCATTGTAACGACCCACTTTACACCAGTACGATTATACCAATCCTCATCGGTACAAAGGGCGTCATTACAGTGGGATAATACCCAACACTAAATGATAGGTTGATATGTACATGAATAACAAATGAGTACAGCGGAATATAAAAGACATAACTCATCTCATTCCATCATCATCACACATTCCACAGTCTATATAGCAATGAAATAAAAGATGAAGTCCACATTATTACATTTCCAAATGAAAAACATTGCCTCTTACATTGCCCATACAAATAACATTATTCATACTATGAAATAAAACAACTACTAAAAAGTCTCCACAAGTAACTACTCCTCTTTTTCGGCGTCGATCTTCACTACACCCTTCTCAGGCACTGGAACACTTGTCACACCTGTATGCCAAAGCAAGTATGAGTCTAAAAAGACCCAGCAAGCAATCTAAAGACAACATTCTTACGCATATCACACACTTGTTACACTAATAAACAATAAGGAACACATGGTATCTTCTAAACAATAATTAAATTTACATGGCGCATGCTTTATGATACTTAAACCACTATGCATACAACCTACACATGCTTTAAACTAACACATGCTTATTGTAAATCATGGATAATAAACATATACTTACACATGCTTCCTATTCATGCTCCTTAACTCAATTCATATAGCCAATCATAATTCATATTAATCACATTATTAACATAATCACATATTCATGAATGTCCTATAACATGCTTTATGATCTCATACTTTACTTAAATTATTGCACAATTCTACAATTTAAATCATAGAAATATGTACAAGGTACATGACACTCCTAGCATGATTTCTAACCAATTCCTCATGCAATTATAACATTTTATCACACATTTAGCTTGCTGTTTTTATGTAAAATTTATCATATTCTCTTGACACTTGCGCATGGATTATATTAACTACACAACATGATACTAAATGTTCTATCAAAATTAACCTTAATCATATTAATACATGTATGACATGAACACATGCACTCTTATCTTTGGTTTCACATGCACTTACTCTCTCATTGACATTCGCTTGCACTTAAGGATAAACCTGGTACATGCTTTATATAACTTAAACAACTAAGTATAAAACTTATAACATGCTTTCTACATCTTTTATTCAACATGCTTCAAGATTGAAATCTCATTCAAACCCTTTTGCAACTATACATACTTTAAGCATGTCATTAAAGATAAAGTAAATAGCATATCTAGCATGGATTCTAATCATTTTCACATGCAATTAACACCAATATACATACATTTTGCTTGCTGTTTTGACATGAATTAAACACATTCATATGGTTTGCACTTATTCACATACTATCACATTCATTTAACACTTTCACATTACACATCTTTCACATTTCACATTTGCTTGCACTTACACATGATTTCACACATTTTTCACATGGCTTTCACTTACACGTTCACATGTCACATCACTTGCACTTACCACGTGCCACATTCACATGTCACTTACACATTATTCACATGTTACACTTTTTACACTTAACTTGCTGTGACACATAGTCCTAACCACCATCTAGAGGAACACATAGCACATATCACATACACATTCACATATCACATATCTGTCACCTAGGCAATGCAGTGACGAATCTAGGTAACTGCATAGAACCGGGAGAAGTCTTCTCCACCCTAACCAGTGGTACTTGTCCACCTCTAGGATTTCATTCTAATGCCCTTAGGATATTACACAAATGTTGAGCCATCCCATAGGGACTTTTCTACAGCAGGCTCTCAGACCTCTATGGTAGCAGTGTCAATCTCGGCTCACTTTTACATTAAGCATATTATCACAATTATTACATTCATTTACATTATTCACATGCACTATTTAGCACTTTTACACACACACTTTTAGATAATTACACACTATTACATTGTTTACACATTTCATGCTCATGTACTTAAACACACACATGGTTTAGTTTTACCTAACATGATGCCACTGTTCACAGTACTAAATAACTCATACCTCAGTCTTAATCATGCTGTTATCATTGCATCATACAAGAACTAAATTTAATATGCTCAATTTGGCAAATATTCATTGTTAAATCAACAACTGTACTTACTATCATCCAAACAGGACAAAATTTTTATCACAAATTGCAAACAGATAATACATCATGTTCTCAATTTTTCAAAATTTTTGGACTGGTACACCAATTATAATAATTAAAATAGATATCATGCATTTTCACCAAGAAACTCATTCAGCATGGTCTACATTCATACAGTTGGTTCTAGTAGTTCAGAAACCTAAAAACAGTCATCATGCTATCATGTAAAAATTATGAAATCCTAACTCACAACAAACTATTTTTACAAGATTGGATTGGGTCATTTTATGCTCACAGTTCAATTTCGGGAATTTTAAAAATTAACACAAATAACAGAAATTCGATACCTCCTCATGATATGACCTACTCTCTGTACTTGACCACATATAAAATTTACAACATGCATAGACCACCACAAGTCTGAATACAATCACACAATGTAAAAATTAGGGTTCTGTGAAACCCATACGAACTTGGCGGCACACAAGTGGCCGCCAACAGGGGTTAACGGCACTATCTATTGCCGCTGACCTTAGACCTTAATGGCAGCAATGTTGCTGTTAAGTTCCTATCTGCAGAAGTGCAGACAGAACGCACAAACACAGAAGAAATGTGGTTCTAGGACTCGAATAAAATCCAGAAGAATCCTTTGGGCTTAGGGGACATGTATAGGAATGAAATCTATCGATTACTTGCCTGAGAATAAATCTAAGAAGGTCTAGATTCGTCGGTGAAGCCCTCCTCGGCCAAGCCAAGAAGAGGTCCAAAACTCCTCCTGAATCTGGTCTGTTTGCCGATGTAGATGGATCTCCGGGGTCGGTGATGCTTCCCCAATGTATGGACTATTCTACTGTCGGTGTAGATCTCCAGAAAACCCTTCCAGTCGATGGATCCAGCTCTCCAAAGAACAGCTTTTCTCTACAGAAACCCTAGCTTCTCCAAGGCCCAAAAGACTTAACTTGACCGAAACAAGGTGATTTTATAGAGCTAGGTGGGTTGGGTACGCTTTGGGGTAGGTTCCCTACGGTTTTAGATGGGTTTCCTAAACTGGAACCATAGGAAATGTTGTCGTTTCCAGATCTGAAATCGTAGAAAACTGGGAAATAGGCGTCAACATAAGCTGTCGCCAACATGGAGTTAGCGTCCATCGATCTGGACGTCTACCTCAGTTGGCCATACATGCTATGCAAATTTCTGATTCCTTTATATTCACACGGACCTTGCTCTGATACCAACTGTAGTGGTCCTCATCGTTCAAACCCGTTAACCTAATAACGAGCTTGACCTGACTCCGCCTCCCGCGATCGAGCCGTAGCCTCGTAAGGAATATCATTCACAAGTCCGTAGAAATATAAAGGAAACAACTCAAATATATATAAGATTGCCATCTCACAAATATTTACATGAAATATACATAGCAATTTTCTCAACTGTAGTCAGACACAAGTACAACAATGACCTGGGGCATATCCCGAGCTGTACAAAGAAAGAAGATTACACTGCTGGTGGTGCAGACCCAACTCCACTATGGTGCGGCTCCGAACTAGAAGAGAGGCGAGAAGCCTCTTGCTCTCCCTCACCTAAAAGGAGTAGGGGTGAGCCTCACAAGTCACTGGCTCAGTAGGGAAACTCCCCCAAAAGCCGAACAAAACCAAACTCACAAGTATAAAAGCAGGAAGCTACGCTAGCAATTTATAGAACTAACCACATAGGATATTAAAATTGTAAACACTACTTACCGCATGCCATAAATAGAAATCAGCCATTAATAAATAAATGGCAAACCTCACCAGGTGTATGTGCTAAAGTAGAAAAATGCCACCCTCGAGTCACGAAGACTGGTTCGCGACACCAGCAACCGACCCGGACAAACCACACAGGATTATCTTTCAGTCTCGCAACCACAGACAAAAGGTCCAGCTGTCGCTCCACTAGAACAAGATAAGAAACTGTGGAGACCAACCAACACCACTTTTGTGGACCACACTGCCGCAGGCCCATGCCTGGTGTCACGCCCCGATATTTAGCAGTGGAATAAATACCGGGAGGCGTGAACGATACAAATAGACGTATCACAGTTGAGTAACGCAGAGTAACAATTACATATAACCACACATTTGAGACCTTAAAAATGTCATCAAAGGCACTCTATATTCCATTTCAACCTACTAGTTAAAACCTTACATAGAAAGAACTCACTGAAAAGGGTTCATTATTCAAATAACAATGTTTCTCTAATACATCGACTACTCAAAGGTCTATTTCTAAACTGTCAACTCCTCATATAGCAGGTGCTCATCACTCTTGCCCGGCCCCATCAGACTCCACTGGTTCCTCATCACTCCCTGAAAAGGGCAGGATGATAGGGTGAGCGAACTAGCTCAGTAGGATTTACATCTCAATATTGTGCGGGCACTAATATACGTGATTAACATTTTAATTAGGCAAGATATGAACATGTATATGATGACAATGCATGCAATACTAACAGATTGAATAGCATAGTAGAATGGGTATCATTTCAGATCACACGTCGAGTTGCATATACAATGGACAGATATTTCAAGAGTAGAATCGTATCAAAAGAGATTGGCCATATTCAAACAGATATCATGCGTTCACATGATCAGACGTATCATATCATATCAGATCAAACTTATCATATCAAACAAAGGCACATTTCACAATCTTGCGTGTTCGTTGTGCTATGCCAAGCACCAAGAGTCCATACTCCCGCGGTTAATAAGTACGTTGGGGCGCTCCTCCCCAGGACCAGACAGGGCCCCTATTGCACAGGCATTGGTCAAATGGACCGAAGTCCCACGTTGTTCCGAACAAACATATTCATATTATGGCCACAGAGTTTCAATGACAAGCTCATAGTAAAAGGAACATGATCATTCATAGAGTCAAGGTATGACAAATAGCTCAAGAGAACAAAAGGCAGTATAACGACGTATCATGTTTCATAATCCATTAATATCTTGACACGAGGATGTTTCTAAAGACAGATCGTATGCAAGACATGTGCTTTCTATCTCCAGGGTACTTCATGGTACAGCCAGCTCGGCATCTATGTGAAAATCCATAGAGAGCGGAGACTTATGGAGGTCTTAAGGAAAAGGTCGCTAGTCTACCAATTTAGAATAACCGGCAGAGAGCTCCCAATTCCCCAAGAAGGGTGTGCCTACTCGTGCAAATGTGTAAGTGACGAGTCACGGATCTTTCCTAGCATGTATGCATATGGACAAATAATTAATGGAACACCGGAAAGCATGTAACTATGAAACTCATATGCAAATCATGATATTAACTTCACTAACAAGTCCATACTAACATGTATTCATCCCCATATTCACAACAAATTCTTATCATTTCAATTGACAATAGGCAAGATCACAAGATAATCCAATGAACATAAGGATAATCACATTTACACATTAGAATCATATTCGTATCATTACCATTTTTCAATGGGTTGATTTCTTTTAGGTCCATGCATACTATATAACATCATGCAAATGCTAGTAGACATCATGTAATGATCGGACCCAAGATATGCAATTTTTTTTTTGCAAGGGTAGTGTTGAAATATCCCTTACTGGTGTCGACACAATGCTTCAAACACAAGGCAAAATAATGCAGAACTGGTCAAGTAGTGTCGACACTAGATCAAGTAGTGTCGACACTAGAGACAGCTCCCAGAAAAACTGTTTGTGCCATATGGGACAGTGTGTCGACACTAGATCAAGTAGTGTCGACACTAGAGGCCTTCCCAGAACACCTTTTGGGCTAATTTGGGACAGTGTGTCGACACTAGATCAGTAGTGTCGACACTAGAGGCCTTCCCAGAAAACATATAGTTAAGTGTAACCCGAAAACACATCTCATGCAGTGATTTACTTACCCTACTTATAACTCTCTAATGAATGACATTTAGACAAAATGTTCAACATGAAATATGATGAGGACAACTAATAGAAGAACTTTGATGTTGGGGGTTTGATCTAATTCGGTCTCGAATCCCACGAAATATATGAAGAACATAAAGCTAAGTGCAGCCCAAAATCGCAGTATCATGCAGCGACTCTCTTACCATGCCTATAACTCTCTAACAAAAGACTTTTGGATAAAATGTCCAACATAAAAGATAATCTTGACTACCATTAGAAGAACTTTCATGAAGGAAGTTTAGTCTAATTCGGCATAAAATCACGTGCATAATAAGAAGAATGGGAAAAGCCCTAACTGTGCGAGACTTAGGGACAACTACGAATACACAATTTATACTCCATAAAAATTAGTCAAACCAAGTGCAAATGAACCTAGACTCGAAGAACTACATGATGGTGTTGGTTTTCTTTAATCTTGGCCCGAGAACACCTACCTTTGAATGCTAATAACTCTCTGCAGATTTCTGGGTTGATGCAGAGCGAGGTTGAGGAAGACCACGTTTTCCCCAGCCGTTCTCCACTCCTCCAGCGCTCCAACCTTGCTGCTCACGACCCCAACTTGTTGCTAACCCTTCCCTAAACGTTTTGTGGAGTCCTTATAGTTTTAGAGTTCTAATTCATGTCCCAATGGGACTAGGAAGGGGCTGCGAATTCTGCTTTATACTTTCCAAATCTGGATTCTCTCACCCAAAGGAGGTAGCAAAGATTTAGGAAACCTCCTCTTAGGGTTGGGTCCAGTTTTGGCTTACCTTACATGACTAATCACCCTAATTTTAACCCTAAATTGCCCTCCCTAATATTGCATAATTACATACACGAATTCTGGGTATTTTCTTGTCCCAATTTCTATCCTTGGGCCAAGTGTGCTCCATTGGCCCAATCTTGTTAATGGGTCATTAATACATGATGTTGAAAGTCTCTCCAATATGTTTATTTAATTTGGCTGGGTCATTTTTCCGTGTTAACAATTTTCCGACTTAGTTTCCTATTTCGGGTAACTTGGTCACGTGTGACGTACACTCGACCAATCAGATTTTTCGTTGCATGAATTCCTTCTTGGAATACTTAGGGATAATATTTGGGGTTGGTTTATAATTTTTACGAATATTTTATGATTTGTTTTCTCACGTACGATAGTGGTACGTAAGTTCTATCATTCCGATAATACGAAAGTTATTTATTTACTATTTTCATACCTAATTTATTTGTTCATGTGACATAAGTTGTCCATTGATCCGATTCCTTTTATGGACTATCCCCTCATATTGTTTGGAGTCCACCATAAATTTCTCATTTAGTTTATGATCTCATTTTTATACACCTGATAATGGGTTGTCTCACTTATTTCCTAATTACGATAAGAAGTCAGACTAACTCTTAATATATCCCAAATGACTTTTATTGACCATAATTCTGATGGATCATTAGAGAATATTATTTGAAGTCCATCTATGATTTTTATTTAAATTTTTCTGACTCATCTAAGTATGTGTGATAATGATTTCCTGACTTATTCCCTGTATTACACTCAGTCATAAAATGCCTTAAACTTGGACCATCTGATTTTCTTTGCACGAATTTCTCTGTGGGTCATTAGGGAGTATTATTTAGAGTTGAACTATGATTTTTATGAAATTTTCTAATGGGTTTTTGTATGTATGATAATGACACGTGCATTTTTGCTATTTCACAAATATTGATTTTATCGTTTTCGATTTATTTCTAATTTTCCAATTACCGAATTTTCGGGTGTTACATCCTCCCCTACTAAAAGAATTTGGTCCCCAAATTCACATGTGTTTACGGGCTGGACTTACAGGGAATCAAATTGTGAATTTACTCATGACATAATGATTGATTGATGATGTCACTTAAGGGTCAAATAAAAACGAGTTAGAAATGATACCTCTCCTTTACCTCCTATTTTGGGTTGTGCTGCCATTTTTCCTGAGCTCAATTTCTCCATTAGGCAATCCTTAACCTTGTGGTCTTGGCTACCACAACGGAAACATTTGTTCTGAAATTTCCAGCACTCCTCGGACCGATGATTTATTATGTTGCAATGCTGGCATCTTTCTGTAGGAGCGTGGACTAGTTTCTTATTGCACTTCTTGCACTTCTTTCTCTTGTGCGATCTATTACTGTTGGTGGGCCGTTTCTCTCTAGCTATGGGTTTGGAGCTTCCTATGGTTGTAATTTGTTCTTTCTTATTAGTTTCGCCAACTCCTTTGTCATCCATAGACCTTTCCTTTCCATTTGTATCTCCCTTAGCCATTATTAGGGCATCCTCTAACAGTTGAGCAGCTTGTCGTAGTGCTTTGGTTAATCATTAGACCGCTCTTTGTCCATCCATAGATGGTGTAGGTATATCCTCCATTGCTGTTTATTTAAGTTCCTTCAAAACAAACTATCACACGGTCAGTCTTCTTTACTCCTCGTTGATGCCTTGTAACTTACATTATTTAGTTATTAATAAAATTTTGGACTAAGCCCAAGTTTCTACCCAATCTCACTAGGTAGCTACAAAGTTCTTGACACAAGCTGAGGGTTATAATGACACTTATCCTATCATTCCTAATTGCCTAGGACTTAGGGGAAGCCCAGCTCGTTCGGCAGCCGTTAAGGTATTAAGTACCTTCAAGATATTAATATAAGTCAGTCATCTAATATATCACATGTGACTTCTATTCCCATGGTTCTACCCAAGCTCACATTAGGTACGACATATTTGACTCGTGTGATCTAGTTTCATCCTATGTTCCTATTCCCTTGGACCCTAAAGTTTAGGGCTCTGATACCAACTGTCACGCCCCGATATTTAGCAGCGGAATAAATACTGGGAGGCGTGAACGATACAAATAGACGTATCACAGTTGAGTAACGCAGAGTAACAATCACATATAACCACACACTTGAGACCTTAATAATGTCATCAAAGGTACTCTATATTCCATTTCAATCCACTAGTTAAAACCTTACATAGAAAGAACTCACTAAAAAGGGTTCATTATTCAAATAACAATGTTTCTCTAATACATCGACTACTCAAATGTCTATTTCTAAACTGTCAACTCCTCATATAGCGGGTGCTCATCACTCTTGCCTGGCCCCATCGGACTCCACTGGTTCCTCATCACTACCTGAAAAGGGCAGGATGATAGGGTGAGCGAACTAGCTCAGTAGGATTTACATCTCAATATTGTGCGGGCACTAATATACGTGATTAACATTTTAATTAGGCAAGATATGAACATGTATATGATGACAATGCATGCAATACTAACAGATTGAATAGCAGAGTAGAAGGGTATCATTTCAGATCAAACGTCGAGTTGCATATACATAGACAGATATTTCAAGAGTAGAATCGTATCAAAAGAGATTGGCCATATTCAAACAAATATCATGCGTTCACATGATCAGACGTATCATATCAAATCTTATCATATCATATCAGATCAAACTTATCATATCAAACAAAGGCACATTTTCACAATCTTGCGTGTTCGTTGTGCTATGCCAAGCACCAAGAGTCCATACTCCCGCGGTTAATAAGTACGTTGGGGCGCTCCTCCCCAGGACCAGAGGGCCCCTATTGCACAGGCATTGGTCAAATGGACCGAAGTCCCACGTTGTGCCGAACAAACATATTCATATTATGGCCACAGAGTTTCAATGACAAGCTCATAGTAAAGGAACATGATCATTCATAGAGTTAAGGTATGACAAATAGCTCAAGAGAACAAAAGGCAGTATAACGACGTATCATGTTTCATAATCCATTAATGTCTTGACATGAGGATGTTTCTAAAGACAGATCGTATGCAGGACATGTGCTTTCTATCTCCAGGGTACTTCATGGTACAGCCAGCTCGGCATCTATGTGGAATCCATAGAGAGCGGAGACTTACGGAGGTCTTAAGGAAAAGGTCGCTAGTCTACCAATTTAGAATAACCGGCAGAGAGCTCCCAATTCCCCAAGAAGGGTGTGCCTACTCGTGCAAATGTGTAAGTGACGAGTCACGGATCTTTCCTAGCATGTATGCATATGGACAAATAATTAATGGAACACCGGAAAGCATGTAACTATTGAAACTCATATGCAAATCATGATATTAACTTCACTAACAAGTCCATACTAACATGTATTCATCCCCATATTCACAACAATTCTTATCATTTCAATTGACAATAGGCAAGATCACAAGATAATCCAATGAACATAAGGACAATCACATTTACACATTAGAATCATATTTGTATCATTACCATTTTTCAATGGGTTGATTTCTTTTAGGTCCATGCATACTATATAACATCATGCAAATGCTAGTAGACATCATGTAATGATCAGACCCAAGATATGCAAATTTTTTTTTTGCAAGGGTAGTGTCGACACACCCCTTACTGGTGTCGACACAATGCTTCAACACAAGGCAAAATAATGCAGAACTGGTCAAGTAGTGTCGACACTAGATCAAGTAGTGTCGACACTAGAGACAGCTCCTAGAAAACCTGTTGTGCAGTATGGGACATTGTGTCGACACTAGATCAGTAGTGTCGACACTAGAGGCCTTCCCAGAACACCTTTTGGCTAATTTGGGACATGTGTCGACACTAGATCAAGTAGTGTCGACACTAGAGGCCTTCCCAGAAAACATATAGGTCAAGTGTAACCCGAAAACATGTCTCATGCAGTAATTTACTTACCCCACTTATAAATCTCTAATGAATGATATTTAGACAAACATTCACATGAATATGATGAGAGGAAACTAGTAGAAGAACTTTTATGTTGGGGGTTTGATCTAATTCGGTCTTGAATCCTGAGAAATATATGAAGAACATAAAGCTAAGTGCAGCCCGAAATCACAGTATCATGCAGTGACTCTCTTACCATGACTATAACTCTCTAACGAAAGACTTTTGGACAAAATGTCCAACATAAAAGACAATCGTGACTACCATTAGAAGAACGTTCATGAAGGAAGTTTAGTCTAATTCGGCATCAAATCATGTGCATAATAAGAAGAACGGGGAAAGCCCTAACTATGCGAGACTTAGGGACAACTACGAATACACATGTATACTCCATGAAAATTAGTCAAACCAAGTGCAAATGAATTAGACTCGAAGAACTACATGATGGTGTTGGTTTTCTTTAATCTTGGCCCGAGAACACCTACCTTTGAATGCTAATAACTCTCTGCAGATTTTTGGGTTGATGCAGAGCGAGGTTGAGGAAGACCACGTTTTCCCCAGCGTTCTCCACTCCTCCAGCGCTCCAACCTTGCTGCTCACGACCCCAACTTGTTGCTAACCCTTCCCTAAATGTTTTGTGAGGAGTCCTTATAGTTTTAGAGTTCTAATTCATGTCCCAATGGGACTAGGAAAGGGGCTGCGAATTCTGCTTTCTACTTTCCAAAATCTGGGATTCTCTCACCCAAAGGAGGCAGCAAAGGTTTAGGAAACCTCCTCTTAGGGTTGGGTCCAGTTTTGGCTTACCTTACATGACTAATCACCCTAATTTTAACCCTAAATTGCCCTCCCTAATTATTGCATAATTACATACACGAATTTCTGGGTATTTTCTTGTCCCAATTTCTATCCTTGGGCCAAGTGTGCTCCATTGGCCCAAATCTTGTTAATGGGTCATTAATACATGATGTTGGAAGTCTCTCCAATATGTTTATTTAATTTATGGTTGGGTCATTTTTCCGTGTTAACAATTTTCCGACTTAGTTTCCTATTCGGGTAACTTGGTCACGTGTGACATACACTCGACCAATCAGATTTTTCGTTGTATGAATTCCTTCGTGGAATACTTAGGGATAATATTTGGGGTTGGTTTATAATTTTTATGGAATTTTCCGATGTGTTTTCTCACGTACGATAGTGGTACGTAAGTTCTATCATTCCGATAATACGAAAGTTATTTATTTACTATTTTCATACCTGAATTTGTTCATGTGACATAAGTTGTCCATTGATCCGATTCCTTTTATGGACTATCCCCTCATGTTGTTTGGTGTCCACCATAAATTTCTCATTTAGTTTATGATCTCATTTTTATACACCTGATAATGGGTTGTCTCACTTATTTCCTAATTACGATAAGAAGTCAGACTAACTCTTAAATATATCCCAAATGACTTTTATTGACCCATAATTCATGATGGATCATTAGAGGATATTATTTGAAGTCCATCTATGATTTTTATTTAAATTTTTTTGACTCATCTAAGTATGTGTGATAATGATTTCCTGACTTATTCCCTGATTATGACACTCAGTCATAAAACGCCTTAAACTTGGACCATCCGATTTTCCTTTGCACGAATTTCTCTGTGGGTCATTAGGGAGTATTATTTAGAGTTGAACTATTATTTTTATGAAATTTTCTAATGGGTTTTTGTATGTATGATAATGACACGTGCATTTTTGCTATTTCACAAATATTGATTTTTATCGTTTTCGATTTATTTCTAATTTTCCAATTACCGAATTTTCGGGGTGTTACACCTGGCACCTTTAGGGACTCCGATCCGAGTTCCCTAAAGTGAGGCACTGGAAAATAGGACTAACTGGGGCCCAGTACGTTTACTGGTGTCCGTAACCTCCAACCACGAGCACGCTACAAGCGACAGAACACAAACTCTCACAAGTCGCTGTCCCACTGCCATCTTTCCCTCAGCCGGACATACAACTCTACACAAGAGTGAGGGTGTCCAGGAAGACGACACAGACCTCGATAGTACACAAGTATTGGGACAAGCCCCGAGCACTATCGTGTCTGGCTCATACAAAACCTGGGGTTCCCAACTGAAGAGGTAACCACGGTAGGCGTCGTACCACTCGCCACACACACACAAACCACGTGAACACCGCTCAAACCACGTGAACAACACATCAACCACGTGAACAACATGTTTCTCAAACTCCACAAGTGCCGTTGCACCGCTTACCGTTGCCATGCACAACAAATATTGATAATTCGATAATCACATAACCATACACAAGCCTATTGCCCTCGGAATCCTTACCGCGATGGGGTCCATTGTCGCCTTCAGAACGTGACGCCTCGATACGGCGCGTTCTGAAGAAGAACGCGACAGGTCGGGTTGTCACGTTCTGAACGTGACAGTCAGGTCCATTGCCTTCACAGACAGTGACCTAATTTCGAGATTGCATCTCCGGAATCCCCATGAAAACCATGCTATCTACCAGGAAACCCATATATTCAAGCTCTAAACATTGCACTAGCATGGTATCCACTATCTATAGCATGTAAAACAAGCTAAACATGCTAACATGTAATCTACAATAAGAAACAGGGTAGAATCTCCCTGCCTTCGCGAAGAACGCAAAGAACGACGATACCCCGGCGTTTCCCCCACTCTGTAGCACGTCCTCGCGGCATGACCACGCCAAAAACAGCACCAGAACTCTGAATCATCTGAAATCCTCCGCAAAAACCCTCTCCTTGCCGAGCAGAGCTTCCTGAGCTCTGTTCGGCCGACCTAACATAATAAGCAACTCAGAGTTATGAACGCGACACACCCTACTATCACGACAAGAATGCGATGTAGGAGACTGTCGCCTTCACACTGCTGACACTAGCAGGTCACCCAGTGCGCGCCATGCGGAGGACATGCAGACGAAGACTCGAATTGGCTGGCGGTAACAAGAACATGACACCCAGGACCATCGCGTTAAGAACGCATCATCCAGCCCTGTCGTGTTCATAAACAGTGAACCGATGGGTGCTTTGGGCCCAACCTGTCGGCCCATAAAGCCTCACAACTTGCGTAAACACCTGAAACTCAAGCCACATGCCACACATTCGCCTCCACAACCATTAAACCACGATCCGAACGGTGAATATGCTACACTTATGCTGTGGAAGTCAAGACCACAGGATCTTTGACTGCCCCATGATCAAGGAGCAGACCCCACAGGTAAGCGACAAAATGGACAAAGGAGGCAAGGCTGCCTTCAAGCCATACTGGAACCAGAAGCGGTTGAGGAAGGAGGAGTGGTAGAAGGTACTCTTCAAATACTTTCAAGACCTGCCTTTGTTTTATTTGATACTGGTGCCACACACTTATTTATATCCCAAGAGTTCACTGATACCCTATCCACTAAACCAGTACCATTAAGTTGTGAATTTCCAGTCACAACACCCCTTGGGCAAGAAACCAAACTTAGCCAATACTTCCCCTTTGCTGTCGTGGACATCAGAGGAAAGAACCTATCAGCTGACCTAGTATGCATGGCCATGGATCACTATGACGTCATTTTAAGAGCTAATTGGCTGACACAACATGGTGCCAGTGTAAATTGCAGAAAGAGTAGAGTAACTTTTGGTGAGTATCCAGGGTAGGTTTACTCAGGAACTAAAAACTATAAACACCTATCTCTTGTCTATGCTCTTAGAGCCCATAGGATGATAAGTAAGGGATGTGTAGCATTCCTTGCTTCAGTGGTAGAAGAAAAGAAAGATGTAAGGATGGAGGATATCATAGTGGTTAAAGATTTCCTAGATGTGTTTCCAGAAGAGCTTCCTAGTATTCCCCCTGAAAGAGAAGTAAATTTCTTTATTTCACTATTGCCAGGAGCGGCCCCAGTCTCTAGGGCCCCTTATAGAATGTCCCCTACCAAACTGAGAGAGCTAAAGGAACAACTAATGGAGTTGTTAAAGAAGGGGTTTATCAGACCCAATACCTCACCATGGGGAGCCCCCGTGCTATTTGTCAAGAAGAAGGATCGTTCAATGAGACTGTGTATAGATTACAGGCAGTTGAATCAACTCACAATAAAAAAAACAATATCTCTTACCAAGAATTGATGAACTATTCGATCAGATTTCTGGAGCTAAATATTTTTCTAAGATCGATCTCAGATCTGGCTACCACCAGTTGAGGATTTTGGAGGAAGATATTTACAAGACGGCCTTCAGGAGCAGTATGGACATTATGAATTTGTTGTCATGTCTTTTGGACTGACAAATGCCCCTATAGCTTTCATGTAGCTAATGAATGATGTGTACCAGCCATATCTCGATAAATTTATGGTAGTGTTTATTGATGATATCTTGATCTATTCAAAGACTAAGGAAGAACATGAGAAGCATTTGAAGATAGCCTTACAGTTATTGAGAGATAACCAACTGTATACTAAGTTGAGCAAATGTGAGTTCTGGTTAGAGGAGGTGTCCCTTTTAGGACATGTGATCACTAAGGATGAAATTGTAGTAGATCCATCGAAGGTGGAGGCTGTAAGGAATTGGGAGGAACCTACTAATGTGACTGAAATAAGAAGCTTTCTGAGATTGGCAGGCTACTACAGGAGATTCATCAAAGATTTCTCCAAAATCACTGTGTCTCTAACTAGACTGACCAGGAAGGAGAATCCATTTGTATGGACAGAAAAGTATGAAAAGAGTTTTTGCACTCTTAAGGAATGTCTGACTTGAGCTCCTGTCCTTGTCCTACCCACTGAAGGGGGAAGATTCGAGGTGTATATTTAAACGCATCAGGTATTGGTCTGGGTTGTGTATTGATGCAGTTGGGCAAGGTGATAGCATATGCCTCAAGACAATTGAAAGTACATGAAGTTAATTATCTCGTTCATGATTTAGAATTGGCAGTGGTGGTGTTCGTACTAAAAATCTGGTGACACTATCTTTATGACAAACGATTCAAAGTATATTCAGATCATAAGAGTCTGAAGTATCTCTTTTCACAGAAAGAATTTAACATGAACAACGAAGATGGTTGGAGTATTTAAAAGACTTCAACTTTTCCATGCTATATCACCCAGGGAAAGCCAATTCTATGGCAGATGCTTTAAGTAGAAAGCCTGTGGCGTCACTAGCCAACTTAATGGTCAGGGAGTGGCGATTGCTAGAGCAGTTTGCTAACTTGGACTTGAATGTAGAAGAGGAAAATGATCAGGTGTTGATTGCCAACATCAGCATACAATCAGATCTTTTCACTGAGAACATAGAACATCAAGGCAACGATCCTTTCCTGGTAGAAATCAAGGAGAAGGTAGATCAAAGGCCAAATTTCGCCATAGCTAATGATGGCAGATTAGTATTCAAGGGAAGGACAAGTGTACCTGATGATGAAGAGCTGAAGAGGAAGTTGATGACTGAAGCCCATAGATCCAAGTATACAATCCATCCTCGAGCCACTAAGATGTATCAAGACATAAAAAGAACTTATTGGTGGCCGAACATGAAAAGAGAAGTAGCTGAATTTGTAGCATGCTGCTTAACTTGCCAGCAAGTTAAAGCAGAACATCTCTAACCAGCAGGTGTGTTACAACCCTTGGACATACCTGAGTGGAAGTGGGAAAGTATAGGAATGGACTTCATCATGAGATTACCCAAGACTAGAGGAGGACTAGATGCAATATGGGTAATTGTGGACCGATTGACAAAGTCGGCTCACTTCTTGCCTATAAAGAGTAAGTGGTCTGTGTATATGCTAGCCACTTTATACATTAAAGAGGTTGTCAAACTGCATGGAATTCCCTCATCCATAGTGTCTGATCGGGATCCACAATTTACTTCATACTTCTGGAAAGGGTTACAAGCTGCACTAGGAACTAAGTTAAACTTTAGTACTACTTTCCATCCACAGACTGATGGACAAGCTGAGAGGATCAATCAAATTGTGGAAGACATGCTAAGAGCTTACACCATAGATTTTGAAGGCTATTGGAATGAACAATTGGATTTAATGGAGTTTGCTTATAACAATAGTTATCAGGCAAGTATAAAGATGGCTCTATTTGAAGCACTATATGGTAGAAGCTATAGGTGTCACGCCCCGATGCGAAATATCGGAACGTGAGGCAGTTGCAAGTAAACGGTACAGAGCAAGTACTAGACATCAAACCATTGCACAATGATTAATACTAAAGAAAATCTTTCTCATTAATAACTTTCAAATGTCTAGTTACAACCACTAATATCAGAGCCAATCTATAGGGCCCAATTACATTGAAATAAAGTAAAAGACTATCTAAGACTATAACATATTTCTAGGATGCTAGGGTACTCGTGATGTCACTCCTGGTCGTTCCCGTCCTCTTGAGTGTATAGTTCATCCTCGGTCTCACCTGAGAACACAACGACAAATAACGCAGGGTGAGTGATAACGCCTAGTAGGACTTAAATCTCAATAGTCAAGCAGGCTTTAAATGATTAATGAATTAAAAGGCAGAGTAACTAATGATAGAGTGAGAGAGTCAAGTAAAGTGAAGGATAACATGATAGCACGTGAGCAAAATAGCACAACCTTCTAAATATAGCACGAACGTCAATTATAACATGAATAGTATGATGGCCATAGCACAGTAGCACAAAGTATAGCAATAGCACAACGAGTATAGCATAGCACTTTTGTTGTCATCAGACAACGAGAGAATATAGCACTTTTGATTGTCATTAGATTAATCTAGATAGTATGGCACTTGGATGTAATGCCGACATCCTGATCATTTAACTCCCATGGGCAAATGGCACTTTCGGGCGCTCTCCCCAGGATCAGATCGGGCCCTATTGCGCTGGCATTGGTTATGTTGTTTATCTTTAGACAATCAATCAATGGCCAATATAGAGTACCAAGGAAATAGATGAGAGCACTAGATGAATAGACGGGATGACAGAGTGAATGTGAATAGATGAGAGAGTAGAGTATAGACGAGAGCTAGTGGACATTGCACGTAACACGTCGAGTAAATAAGCGATAGTAACAGTCGCACAACACGCACACTTGGTGTTGGCAGTCAGGTGGAACTCACGACTCTACCACTGGCCATGTTAAGCACAGGACCAGAGGTCCGGCATGATTCAAGATAAGAGCAAGCTTCTAATAGTCTTTGGATCATATCGATCCCTAAAGGGGGTAATAGGTGTTAGGGTATAACCAGCTTGTCGACCATGTGGGAATCCATGGACAGAGGAGACTTACGGAGGCCTTGAACAAAGACTCACTAGTCCGGCAGAAGGAGTATCCGTCGGAGAGTTCGTCTAAGTCAAGAAGGTGTGTATAGAAATAAGTGCTCGACATTCTAGAGGAATTCTAGAACAGTGGAGCGTCGAGAGCGGTGTTCCAAAATATCACACAAATCGTAAACAAGTTCTTTTAAAATAGGGTAATTAATTACATAAATTACCAGATTGATGTATCATATTCATGCTAATTAAGCCGTATTTGGATGGTTCAAACTGTGTGCATGTGTCATGAAAAGATCTTGTGATTACTTTTATTAATTTAGAATACCTTCAACATGTACAGCTTCATTTTTATGAAATTAAGACAGTTAACAAGACCTGGGATTACTGTAGAACAACAAGAATTGCAAAAATGTGAGTTTTCATGCAAAAATCTTGAGATCGTGACGGACCCTTGTACGGGTCGCGACAGGGACAGAACAGATCGCGACAGGGTGCAGTACAGATCGCGACAGGGTCTGGCAGGACATGCACTCGGATCGCGACAGGGTGCAGTACAGATCGCTACAGGGTGCAGTACAGATCGCGACAGGGTCCAGCAGGACAGGCGCTCGGATCGCGACAGGGGCATGAAGGGAACGCAACGTGTAAGGCCCTTGATTTTCATCTTTGGGTGATTGCTTATGTATATATGATGTATACTTGTATTGTGCACATTATTTATTTAATTACATTGCATGAATAAGTATTATTTAAGGTATGCATTATAAATTACATGTATAGTTGTATGGTATATGTATATGATAAGGTTTTTGGTACTTTAACTTCTGTCTTGACGACCTGTTGGCGTCAACATGAGTTGACGTCGATAATGAGTCAGCGGCCACATCGATGGACGCCAACTCAGAATTGGCGGCCTGTGATGTTGATGTTAACCTCCCAGATCTGTTGCATCTTCAGATCCAGAAATGCCCCTAAAATCTTCGCCCCTTGTTTTGGTAACCGCCCCCAACGGTAACCTAGATCCTAAATGCGTCCCTAAACACTCCAACTCTATAAAAGAGACAGATTAGGGATCGCTTAGGTCCTTTTGACTCTTTTGTCAAAACCCTATTTTCTGTGCGAACCTGATTTGGAACCTTTGATCCGGCGACTGGAGGCTCATCTGACATCTACAATGACTGGAGAGGGCTCTGAACATCCGAGAACGACTTCCCCACACTGGTGTGCAGAGGAGATCAACACAGAACTCGGATCGAGGGTTTGGAGGACTCTTTGGCTCAGCCGAGGAGGGCTTCTCCGGCGTAAATCATTGCTTGTGGATTTTCCAAGAGGCAAGTAATCCTTCTACATCATTCCTACGTACGTCTAGTAGATCCTAGGAAATTTCTGGATTTTATTCGTGTCCTGGAACCCCAATTTCACCAAGTTCTTGCGAGCAGTCTGTGTTTTGCATAGACAAGAACTTAACAGCATAATCCCTTGACATTAAGATCTTCAGTTGGAGGCACACTTTGTTGCCGTTAACCTGATGAACGGCCACCTGCATGCCGTTAAGTTCGCCAGACTGCAACAGTGTGCATGTTTGACTTATATGATCTAATTTCCGGGGTTTTTCGCATGAGGATATATGGTAAATTTTATATGATATGTAAATATCTATGTTGAAGTATGTTGTGAGATTTTATGAATTTTGGTGGAATACTTCAATTACTAGAATTTCTGAAATGTTTGGCTGACAGGTTTTAATCTTGAAAAATTTTGTTTGCGCAATCCGTGTGGAATCCAAGTGTCATAAAATTTCTGTGCAATGTTTATGGGTTTCAGTTCATGCTGTAGAAATTTGGGAAATTTCTGATATCTGTGTAAATTATTACATTTTCTGAATGGTAAAATAGTAAGCATGTTTTATTAGTGTAGAAATTCAGATAAATAGTGTAAAAATAGTAAATTTCCTAGAAATTGGCATATGTTTAGGACTGTCAGAATACATGTGTAGAATGAACTATGGGTCTGAATAATGAAAACCATGCTAATTTGACTATTTTTACCTTGTACAATACCACTGTTAGAATTTTCATAATTAGTGTGTAATTCAGAAGAATGTGAAATTTGATATGCATGATGATTAACCTGTGATAGTTTTTTTTTTGGGTTAAATTTTTGTACTGAAATGATGACAGTAGCTATATAAGTCGATTTTATGTGAGACATTGATGAATTAATGCATGTTAATATGATTGGTATTAAAATTTGCTAATTTCAGCATGATCAGACTTGTTTTGAATCTGTTTAATACTGAGAACAGTAGTACTATGCTAGGTAATACTGAAGTATGTAATGTGTGAGCATGAAATGGATGTGTTAAAACTGTGCATTAAGTGTTGTGTGTTAAAAATTTAGACAAATGTGTAAAGTGCCAATGGGTGACACTGCTACCTTAGAGGGCTGTGGAACTGTACTGTGATAAAGTCCCCACGGGAAAGTTCATAGTGTGTGATGTCCCACGGGCATTGGGACTAAATCCTGGAGGCGGACAAGTACCGCTGGTTAGGGTGGAGAGTGCTTCTCCCGGTTATGCGCAGTAACTAAGATTTATCACTATAATGCCTAGGTGATAGATGTGTGTGATGTGATTAGTGTGTGTCCTTCTAGAGGTGGTTTGGGCTATGTGTCACGACATTTGATAAAATGTGAACTTGTGTTTATGTGAAAAGTGAATGTGTAAATTGTGTAATTGTGTAAATGATCATGTGAGATTATGAATCAATGGAATAGCATGTAAAATGACAATTCCTTATATGAATGTGATATATCTATATCAAAACAGCAAGTTATTCATGTATATAGATGTGTTAACCATGTGAAAATGATCATAGAATCCATGCTAGGACTGTCTTTTGAAAAATATGTAAACTCCATGTTTAAAATGGTTATAGTCTTAGAATATAAATGTGATTAAATGAGACTTAGTTTAGTATATTGAAGAATATGTCGAAAGCATGTGATTAGTTTTGAAATCATTGTAAAAAAAAAAAATTGTTATGAGTCATTTATCATGTCTGGCATGTGTAGAAATCATGTTTAGGTTTTTCTTGAAACTTTTATCAAGTCCATGCTTATGTGATAACCGTGTGGCATGAGAATGTGAAAAGTCATGTGATGTATGTATGTTTAGTGTGGTTGGAGTTACTTGTTGAGTTCTTTTGGACTCACTCTTGCTTCGGCGTACAGGTGCAGACATTTCTACTTCTTCCGAGGAGATCATTAGGAGCGACTCGGAGCGGGAGTAGGAGACTTTTGTCTTGGATTCGGCATTGTACTTTCTTTCTTTCATAGCATGTAATAAAAGACTCTGTGAAGTCTCATGTGGACAATATAATAGTTGTAATTTTCCCTGTTATGAAGTAATTGCTTTTCCATTTCTATATAGACTGTGTATAAATAATGATGATGGAATAAGAGTTACTATCCGGTTATTTCATTTCCGCTGTCACATGTTATATATTTGTGTATGTTTCAGCCTATTGTACAATTGTTGGGTAAATGTCCCACTGTAGCGGCATTCATTATACCGATGTGGGTTGGTGTAACCATACCGATATAAGGAGGGTCGTTACAGAGATTGGTATCAGAGCTACAGGCTGAAATTGTACATAAATATGCATATACCATCATCCTCATTATATGCTAAGTCTGTGTAGATTGTCCACATAGTTAAGAACTAGTTAGAAATTAGATAGTTAGTTTCTAAATTGTGATTAAATTATTTTGCAGTTATGGCTTCGCGAGGTAGGCATGGTGTTCCTGCTCGTGAGGGTGAGCAGAGGAGAGAAGAGAGAGTTGAGCCTAGGCGTGAGGATCAGGGTGAACAGCAGGCCCCAGCACCCTAGGGTTCTGTGCTTCCCCCACCGCCACCGGTAGATTATGGAGTCTTCATGCAGGGTTTAGTGCATGCCATGCAAATGCAGGCCCATACCTAGGCTGCACTCCAAGCTCAGCTGGAGGCTCAGCAAGCTCAGGTTAGAACGATAGGTAGAGTAGTCTGTTTTACTTGATGATATGTTTATTATGTTGCTATGTTATATGTGTTGCTTATGATGATTGCTGTGGCAGGCTCAAGTGCCAGTTCCCCAGGCTCAGGACCATGGTGGACCCTCCATCATGGAACATTTCAAGAGGATGTCGCCACCCTCTTTTAAGGGGGAGAGCGATCCGTTACTTGCTGATAGCTGGATGAGGGAGATCGAGAAGATCTTCTGGGCTATTAGGTGCGCTGAAGATGACAAAGTCACTTTAGCCACCTATATGCTACAGGTATGTGTAATTAATTCGGTGGTTATTCTTTAGTATGGATTATGTTGGTTTGTTCCTTATGGGTTTTTTGACAGGAGCGAGCCGACGTGTGGTGGTCCTCGATGCTATGTACTCGGTTCGAGGATGGTGCTATGGAGGTTGGTTGGGACAAGTTCGGGAGGCTCTTCCGAGCCAAGTTTGTTCCGAGCACATCCAAGACAAGATGGAGCAGGAGTTCCTCTCGTTGACTCATGGCTCCATGACCGTGCTGGAGTACGAGGCTAGGTTTGCTGAGTTGTCTAAGTATGCCCCTCATATTGTAGCTAATGAGCACAGGAAGGCGAAGAAGTTTGTGATGGGTCTGAGGCCATCACTGAGGACGAGGTTGGTGGCTTTTGACCATCGTACCCTCAATGAGGCCCTTAGTGCAGCGTGTCGTCAGGAGGGAGAGATTGAGCAGTACTTGGAGGAGAAGAAGGCTTCGCAGAAGAGGCCAGCAGCTCCGTTCTAGAGGCAGGAGAGAAAGAAGGCGGCACATCAGTCATCGTAGCGTCCCGCGGCATTGGGAAGTCGTCAGGTACCTTCTCGGCGTTCCCCTAGTGGCTAGAAGGAGTGTCCTCATTGCGGGAGGGCACATGGTGGTACGGAATGTTGGAAGTTGGCAGGGAAGTACTTGAAGTGCGGAAGCAGCGAGCACAAGATCAAGGATTGCCCCAGACTTCAGCAGAGAGTTCAGCGTGGAGCGGCTCCAGCGGCAGCAGCAGCAGCAGCAGCACCAGCGACAGGGCGACCAGGGAGACCTCGAGCCCCAGCTCGAGTGCTTGCGTTAGCTCGTGAGGACGCCGAGCAGGCGGAGCATGTCACCGAAGGTACAGTTCTTTTCATGAGTGTGAACGCTCGGGTTTTGTTCGATACGGGTGCTACCCACTCGTTCATTTCTGAGCGTTTTGCTAGGCAGTTAGCCTTAGAGTCAGGACTAGAGTCTGAGGAGTTAGAAGTCCCTTTGTCTGTGCATACACCCGCAGGTACGGTATCGACTAGGAAGTGTATTCCGTCTTTACCGGTGTGTATTGAGGATAGAGTCTTGGAAGGGTGTTTCTTCTTGCTTAAGATGAAGGACTACGATGCTATTCTTGGTCTGGATTGAGTAGAGGAGCACTATGCATTAGTAGATTGTCGTGGGAAGAAGATCGTTTTCCGCATTCCTGGTGAGGATGAGTTTGCTCATCCATTACCAAGGAACTTAGCGGGAAAGTTTGTCATCTCTGCCATGAAGGCGATGAGAATGGTGAACAAAGGTTGTGACGCTTTTCTTGCCAGCGTGGTATTAGTACCCAAGGCTGATGAGTCACCCACTCTTGTGGAGATAGATGTAGTGCGAGAGCTTCCAGATGTGTTCCCTGATGACTTATCTGGTTTGCCACCGGCTAGAGAGATAGAGTTCACTCTAGAGTTGCTGCCAGGCACCTCCCCTATCTCGAAGGCACCTTATCGGATGGCACTTGCGGAATTAGCTGAGCTAAGGAAGCAGTTGCAGGATTTGTTAGATAAGGGATTTATTCGCCCTAGTGTTTCCCCTTGGGGCACACCTGTCTTATTCGTGAAGAAGAAGGATGGGTCACTTAGGTTATGCATTGATTATAGAAAGCTAAACCAAGTGATGGTGAAGAACAGATATCCCTTACCTTGGATTGATGATCTGTTTGACCAGCTGCAAGATGCATCAGTCTTTTCTAAGATTGATTTGCGGTTTGGTTATCATCAGTTGAGGATTAGGAGTGAGGATGTGTCCAAGACGACATTTAGAATCCGTTATGGACATTATGAGTTTTTGGTCCTTCCTTTTGGTCTGACCAACGCCCCTGCAGCGTTCATGGATCTCATGAACATGGTGTTTAGACCTTACCTAGATAGTTTCGTCGTAGTTTTTATTGATGACGTGTTGGTTTACTCTCGGATGAGGCCACACATCATCAGCATTTGAGGGTAGTATTAGAGGTTCTCTGTGAGCACAAGCTGTATGCAAAATTCAGCAAGTGCGATTTTTGGTTGCGCGATTCATTTCCTTGGGCATGTACTCTGGTGCTGGTGTAGCAGTGGATCCAGCAAAGGTCCAGGCTGTTATGGATTGGGAGATTCCAAGACTCCTTCGAAGATTAGGAGTTTTCTTGGTTTGGCGAGTTATTATCGGTGATTCATTAAGGGATTTTCATCCATCGCCGCACCATTGACTCAGCTAACCAGGAGGGAGTAAAGTTTTCTGGTCTAAGGAGTGTGAGAGTAGTTTTCAATTATTGAAGACTAAGCTCACATCAGCTTCTGTGTTAGTTTTGCCGAGTGGTGTAGAGGGTTTTGCTATCTACACGGATGCATCTCGGATTGGCCTTGGCTGTGTATTGATGCAGCAAGGAAGGGTAGTAGCGTATGCTTCTCGCCAATTGAAGGAGCATGAGCGAAACTATCCGACTCATGATCTTGAGCTTGCAGCAGTGGTTCATGCACTAAAGATCTGGAGACACTATCTTTATGGTGTCAGATTTGAGGTGTTCACTGACCACAAAAGCTTAAGGTATCTTTTCTCCCAAAAGGAATTAAACCTGAGGCAGAGAAGATGGATTGAGTTCCTGAAGGACTATGACTTCGACCTCCAGTATCATCCTGGAAAGGCGAATGTCGTAGCGGATGCCCTTAGTAGGAAGAGGTCATCTCTACAACAGGATTGGAAGATGTTGGAGGATGCAGCATGTGCGATGACTGAGTTAGAGCCATCATTGTGCCAGGCTTTCGTAGCTCAGTTGTCCATTAGGTCTTCGGTGTTGGATGAGGTGATCGAGCAGCAGAAAGCTGACCCTAGACTCCAAGAGTTAGTGGGCAAGGCGGGCATTGCTGGTGATGAGGATGGCGTGATTAGATTCCATCACCGTGTCTGTGTTCCAGACATTGTAGATGTCTGTGAGCATGTTTTAGCGAAGGCTCATAGGTCTAGATTCTCTATTCATCTGGGTAACACTAAGATGTACCAGGATTTGAAGAGATCTTTTTGGAGGTCTGGCATGAAGAAGGATGTAGCAGAGTATGTGTCTAGATGTTTAGTTTGCCAGCAAGTGAAGGCCGAGGGGCAGTGACCATCTGGTCTTATGCAAAAGATGGAGATCCCAGTATGGAAGTGGGATGCTGTCACTATGGATTTTGTTACGGGTTTGCCTCGATCTAGACGGGGTAATGACTCGATTTGGGTAGTGGTGGATAGATTCTCGAAGATTGCACATTTCTTGCCTATGAAGAAGAAGCAGTCAGTAGAGAGTTTAGCTAGATTGTATATTAGTAGCATTATTAGATTGCATGGTGTGCCGAAGTCGATCATTTCGGATCGAGATCCGAGATTTACTTCGAGGTTATGGAAGGGTCTTTAGGATGCGTTAGGTTCTGAATTGAAGCTCAATTCGGCGTTTCATCCCCAGACAGATGGACAGTCCGAGAGGACTATCCAGACGCTCGAGGATATGTTGAGAGCATGTATTCTGGATTGGAAAGATGATTGGGAGCGCCATTTACCTCTAGTGGAGTTCGCATATAACAACAGTTTTCATGCGAGTATTGGTATGGCTCCATTTGAGGCGTTGTATGGTAGGCCTTGTAGAACTCCTTTATGTTGGGAGGAGATTGGTGATAGGCAGTTGATCGGTCCGGAGTTAATTCAGGAGACTTCGGATAAAGTCTAGTTGATTAGGAAGAGGCTTGTTGCGGCACAAGATAGGCAGAAGAGTTATGCCGACAACAGGAGGAAAGATTTGGAGTTGAGGTAGGTGAGCATGTCTTTTTGAATTTCGCCTACTCGTGTGTAGTTAGATTTGGCAGGCATAGTAAGCTAAGTCCTAGATTAATTGGCCCGTATGAGATTCTTAGATGATTGGGCAATGTGGCATATGAGCTAGCTTTACCCCTGACGTTAGCTAGTGTTCATCCTGTTTTCCACGTATCTATGCTCAGAAGGTATGTCAGAGGTCCATCTCATGTTATTAGCCACGAGCCAGTGGAGATCTATCTAGATCTTTCTTATGTGGAGCAACCAGTAGCTATTCTTGATCGGAAGGTTCAACATCTCCGGAACAAGAGCATTGCGTCGGTGAAAGTATTATGGTGCAACTTCTCGCGAGAGGAGGCTACTTGGGAGCTTGAGGATGCAATGAAGAAGAAATATCCTCAATTATTTGAGTAGCGTAGGTCTAACTTCGAGGACGAAGTTTCTTTAAGGGGGAGAGGGTGTAAGGCCCTTGATTTTCATCTTTGGGTGATTGCTTATGTATATATGTATATATGATGTATACTTGTATTGTGCACATTATTTATTTAATTACATTGCATGAATAAGTATTATTTAAGGTATGCATTGTAAATTACATGTATAGTTGTATGGTATATGTATATATATAAGATTTTTGATACTTTAAGTTTTGTCTTGACGACCTGTTGGCATCAACATGAGTTGACGTCGATAATGAGTCAGCGGCCACATCGATGGACGCTAACTCAGAATTGGCGGCCTGTGATGTTGACGTTAACCTCCCAGATCTGTTGTATCTTCAGATCCGGAAACGCCCCCAAAATCTTCGCCCCTTGTTTTGGTAACCGTCCCCCAACGGTAACCTAGACCCTAAACACGTCCCTAAACGCCCCAACTATATAAAAGAGATGGATTAGGGCTCGTTTAGGTCCTTTTGACTCTTTTGTCAAAATCGTATTTTCTGTGTGAAACCTGATTTTGAAACCCTTTGATCCGGCGACTGGAGGCTTCATCTGAAATTCTACAACAACTGGAGAGGGCTCTAAACATCCGAGAACGACTTCCCCACACTGGTGTGCAGAGGAGATCAACACAGAACTCGGATCGAGGGATTTTTGAGGACTCTTTGGCTCAGGCCGAGGAGGGCTTCTCCGGCTTAAATCATTGCTTGTGGATTTTCCAAGAGGCAAGTAATCCTTCTACATCGTTCCTACGTACGTCTAGTAGATCCTAGGAAATTTCTGGATTTTATTCGTGTCCTAGAACCCCAATTTCACCAAGTTCTTGCGAGCAGTCTGTGTTTTGCATAGACAAGAACTTAATGACATGATCCCTTGCCGTTAAGATCTTCAGTTGGCGGCACACTTTATTGCCGTTAACCTGATGAACGGCCACTTGCATGCCGTTAAGTTTGCCAGACTGCAACAGTGTGCATGTTTGACTTATATGATCTAATTTATGGGGTTTTTCGCATGAGGATATATGGTAAATTTTATATGATATGTAAATATCTATGTTGGAGTATGTTGTGAGATTTTATGAATTTTGGTGGAATACTTCAATTACTAGAATTTCTGAAATGTTTTGCTGACAGATTTTAATCTTGTAAAATTTCGTTTGCACAATCCGTGTGGAATCCAAGTGTCATAAAATTTCTGTGCAATGTTTATGGGTTTCAGTTCATGCTGTAGAAATTTGGGAAATTTCTGATTTTTGTGTAAATTATTACATTTTCTAAATGGTAAAATAGTAAGCATATTTTATTAGTGTAGAAATTCAGATAAATAGTGTAAAAATAGTAAATTTCCTATAAATTGGCATATGTTTAGGACTGTCAGAATACATGTGTAGAATGAACTATGGGTCTGAATAATGAAAACCATGCTAATTTGACTATTTTTACCTTGTACAATACCACTGTTGAATTTTTCATAATTAGTGTGTAATTCAGAAGAATGTGAAATTTGATATGCATGATGATTAACCTGTGATAGTTTTTTTTTTGGGTTAAATTTTTGTACTGAAATGATGACAGTAGCTATATAAGTCGATTTTATGTGAGACATTGATGAATTAATGCATGTTAATATGATTGGTATTAAAATTTGCTAATTTCAGCATGATCAGACTTGTTTTGAATCTGTTTAATACTGAGAACAGTAGTACTATGCTAGGTAATACTGAAGTATGTAATGTGTGAGCATGAAATGGATGTGTTAAAACTGTGCATTAAGTGTATGTGTTTAAAAATTTAGACAAATGTGTAAATGTGCCAATGGGTGACACTGCTACCTTAGAGGGCTGTGGAACTGTACTGTGATAAAGTCCCCACGGGAAAGTTCATAGTGTGTGATGTCCCACGGGCATTGGGACTAAATCCTGGAAGCGGACAAGTACCGCTGGTTAGGGTGGAGAGTGCTTCTCCCGTTTATGCGCAGTAACTAAGATTTATCACTATAATGCCTAGGTGATAGATGTGTGTGATGTGATTAGTGTGTGTCCTTCTAGAGTGGTTTGGGCTATGTGTCACGACATTTGATAAAATGTGAACTTGTGTTTATGTGAAAAGTGAATGTGTAAATTGTGTAATTGTGTAAATGATCATGTGAGATTATGAATCAATGAATAGCATGAAAAATGACAATTCCTTATATGAATGTGATATATCTATATCAAAACAGCAAGTTATTCAGTATATAGATGTGTTAACCATGTGAAAATGATCATAGAATCCATGCTAGGACTGTCTTTTGAAAAATATATGTAAACTCCATGTTAAAATGGTTATAGTCTTAGAATATAAATGTGATTAAATGAGACTTAGTTTAGTATATTGAAGAATATGTCGAAAGCATGATTAGTTTTGAAATCATTGTAAAAAAAAAAATTGTTATGATCATTTATCATGTCTGGCATGTGTAGAAATCATGTTTAGGTTTTTCTTAAACTTTTATCAAGTCCATGCTTATGTGATAACCTGTGGCAATGAGAATGTGAAAAGTCATGTGATGTATGTATGTTTAGTGTGGTTGGAGTTACTTTTGAGTTCTTTTGGACTCACTCTTGCTTCGCGTACAGGTGCAGACATTTCTACTTCTTCCGAGAGATCATTAGGAGCGACTCGGAGCGGGAGTAGGAGACTTTTGTCTTGGATTCGGCATTGTACTTTCTTTCTTTCATAGCATGTAATAAAAGACTCTGTGAAGTCTCATGTGGACATATAATAGTTGTAATTTTCCCTGTTATGAAGTAATTGCTTTTCCATTCTATATAGACTGTGTATAAATAATGATGATGGAATAAGAGTTACTATCCGGTTATTTCATTTCCCTGTCACATGTATATATATTTGTGTATGTTTCAGCCTATTGTACAATTGTTGGGTAAATGTCCCACTGTAGCGGCATTCATTATACGAGTGGGTTGGTGTCCATACCGATATAAGGAGGGTCGTTACAGAGATTGGTATCAGAGCTACAGGCTGAATTGTACATAATATGCATATCCATCATCCTCATTATATGCTAAGTCTGTGTAGATTGTCCACATAGTTAAGAACTAGTTAGAAATTAGATAGTTAGTTCTAAATTGTGATTAAATTATTTTGCAGTTATGGCTTCGCGAGGTAGGCATGGTGTTCTGCTCGTGAGGCGAGCAGAGGAGAGAAGAGAGAGTTGAGCCTAGGCATGAGGATCAGGTGAACAGCAGGCCCCAGCACCCTAGGGTTCTGTGCTTCCCCCACCGCCACCGGTAGATTATGGAGTCTTCATGCAGGGTTTAGTGCATGCCATGCAAATGCAGGCCCATACTAGGCTGCACTCCAAGCTCAGCTGAGGCTCAGCAAGCTCAGGTTAGAACGATAGGTAGAGTAGTCTGTTTTACTTGATGATATGTTTATTATGTTGCTATGTTATATGTGTTGCTTATGATGATTGCTGTGGCAGGCTCAGTGCCAGTTCCCCAGGCTCAGGACCATGGTGGACCCTCCATCATGGAACATTTCAAGAGGATGTCGCCACCCTCTTTTAAGGGGGAGAGCGATCCGTTACTTGCTGATAGCTGGATGAGGGAGATCGAGAAGATCTTCTGGGCTATTAGGTGCGCTGAGATGACAAAGTCACTTTAGCCACCTATATGCACAGGTATGTGTAATAATTAATGGTGTTATTTCTTTAAGTATGATTATGTTGGTTTGTTCCTTATGGGTGTTTTTGACAGGAGCGAGCCGACGTGTGGTGGTCCTCGATGCTATGTACTCGGTTCGAGGATGGTGCTATGGAGGTTGGTTGGGACAAGTTCGGGAGGCTCTTCCGAGCCAAGTTTGTTCCGGAGCACATCCAAGACAAGATGGAGCAGGAGTTCCTCTCGTTGACTCATGGCTCCATGACCGTGCTGGAGTACGAGGCTAGGTTTGCTGAGTTGTCTAAGTATTGCCCTCATATTGTAGCTAATGAGCACAGGAAGGCGAAGAAGTTTGTGATGGTCTGAGGCCATCACTGAGGACGAGGTTGGTGGCTTTTGACCATCGTACCCTCAATGAGGCCCTTAGTGCAGCGTGTCGTCAGGAGGGAGAGATTGAGCAGTACTTGGAGGAGAGAAGGCTTCGCAGAAGAGGCCAGCAGCTCCGTTCTAGAGGCAGGAGAGAAAGAAGGCGGCACATCAGTCATCGTAGCGTCCCGCGGCATTGGGAAGTCGTCAGGTACCTTCTCGGCGTTCCCTAGTGGCCAGAAGGAGTGTCCTCATTGCGGGAGGGCACATGGTGGTACGGAATGTTGGAAGTTGGCAGGGAAGTACTTGAAGTGCGGAAGCAGTGAGCACAAGATCAAGGATTGCCCCAGACTTCAGCAGAGAGTTCAGCGTGGAGCGGCTCCAGCGGCAGCAGCAGCAGCACGCAGCGACCAGGGAGA
The DNA here is from genome assembly GCA_014218235.1 of Colocasia esculenta. Taxonomy (NCBI): domain Eukaryota; kingdom Viridiplantae; phylum Streptophyta; class Magnoliopsida; order Alismatales; family Araceae; genus Colocasia; species Colocasia esculenta. Next base: position 74,506,879 of record CM024761.1, on the reverse strand, counting down.
CCTCGACAGGGCGAGCTCAGAGGACCCGAGCACCAGTCTCGGTGCTGGTCAGCACGAGCAGCGGAGCATGTCACCGAAGGTACAGTTCTTTTCATGAGTGTGAACGCTCGGGTTTTGTTCGATACGGGTGCTACCCACTTGTTCATTTCTGAGCGTTTTGCTAGGCAGTTAGCCTTAGAGTCAGGACTAGAGTCTGAGGAGTTAGAAGTCCCTTTCTGTGCATACACCCGCAGGTACGATATCGACTAGGAAGTGTATTCCGTCTTTACGGTGTGTATTGAGGATAGAGTCTTGGAAGGGTGTTTCTTCTTGCTTAAGATGAAGGACTACGATGCTATTCTTGGTCTGGATTGAGTAGAGGAGCACTATGCATTAGTAGATTGTCGTGGGAAGAAGATCGTTTTCCGCATTCCTGGTGAGGATGAGTTTGCTCCATTACCAAGGAACTTAGCGGGAAAGTTTGTCATCTCTGCCATGAAGGCGATGAGAATGGTGAACAAAGGTTGTGACGCTTTCTTGCCAGCGTGGTATTAACCCAAGGCTGATGAGTCACCCACTCTTGCGGAGATAGATGTAGTGCGAGAGCTTCCAGATGTGTCTCTGATGACTTATCTGGTTTGCCACGGCTAGAGAGATAGAGTTCACTCTAGAGTTGCTGCCAGGCACCTCCCCTATCTCGAAGGCACCTTATCGGATGGCACTTACGGAATTAGCTGAGCTAAGGAAGCAGTTGCAGGATTGTTAGATAAGGGATTTATTCGCCCTATGTTTCCCCTTGGGGCACACCTGTCTTATTCGTGAAGAAGAAGGATGGGTCACTTAGGTTATGCATTGATTATAGAAAGCTAAACCAAGTGATGGTGAAGAACAGATATCCCTTACCTTGGATTGATGATCTGTTTGACCAGCTGCAAGATGCATCAGTCTTTTCTAAGATTGATTTGCGGTCTGGTTATCATCAGTTGAGGATTAGGAGTGAGGATGTGTCCAAGACGACATTTAGAATCCGTTATGGACATTATGAGTTTTTGGTCCTTCCTTTTGGTCTGACCAACGCCCCTGCAGCGTTCATGGATCTCATGAACATGGTGTTTAGACCTTACCTAGATAGTTTCGTCGTAGTTTTTATTGATGACGTGTTGGTTTACTCCTGGATGAGGCCACACATCATCAGCATTTGAGGGTAGTATTAGAGGTTCTCTGTGAGCACAAGCTGTATGCAAAATTCAGCAAGTGCGATTTTTGTTGCGCGAGATCATTTCCTTGGGCATGTAATCTCTGGTGCTGGTTAGCAGTGGATCCAGCAAAGGTCCAGGCTGTTATGGATTGGGAGATTCCCAGACTCCTTCGAAGATTAGGAGTTTTCTTGGTTTGGCGAGTTATTATCGGTGATTCATTAAGGGATTTTCATCCATCGCCGCACCATTGACTCAGCTAACCAGGAGAGAGTAAAGTTTTCTGGTCTAAGGAGTGTGAGAGTAGTTTTCAATTATTGAAGACTAAGCTCACATCAGCTTCTGTGTTAGTTTTGCTGAGTGGTGTAGAGGGTTTTGCTATCTACACGATGCATCTCGGATTGGCCTTGGCTGTGTATGATGCAGCAAGGAAGGGTAGTAGCGTATGCTTCTCGCCAATTGAAGGAGCATGAGCGAAAACTATCCGACTCATGATTTGAGCTTGCAGCAGTGGTTCATGCACTAAAGATCTGGAGACACTATCTTTATGGTGTCAGATTTGAGGTGTTCACTGACCACAAAAGCTTAAAGTATCTTTTCTCCCAAAAGGAATTAAACCTGAGACAGAGAAGATGGATTGAGTTACTGAAGGACTATGACTTCAACCTCCAGTATCATCCTGGAAAGGTGAATGTCGTAGCGGATGCCCTTAGTAGGAAGAGGTCATCTCTACAACAGGATTGGAAGATGTTGGAGGATGCAGCATGTGCGATGACTGAGTTAGAGCCATCATTGTGCCAGGCTTTCGTAGCTCAGTTGTCCATTAGGTCTTCGTGTTGGATGAGGTGATCGAGCAGCAGAAAGCTGACCCTAGACTCCAAGAGTTAGTGGGCAAGGCGGGCATTGCTGTGATGAGGATGGCGTGATTAGATTCATCACCGTGTCTGTGTTCCAGACATTGTGTCGATGTCTGTGAGCATGTTTTAGAGAAGGCTCATAGGTCTAGATTCTCTATTCATCTGGTAACACTAAGATGTACCAGGATTTGAAGAGATCTTTTTGGAGGTCTGGCATGAAGAAGGATGTAGCAGAGTATGTGTCTAGATGTTTAGTTTGCCAGCAAGTGAAGGCCGAGGGGCAGTGACCATCTGGTCTTATGCAAAAGATGGAGATCCCAGTATGGAAGTGGGATGCTGTCACTATGGATTTTGTTACGGGTTTGCCTCGATCTAGACGGGGTAATGACTCGATTTGGGTAGTGGTGGATAGATTCTCGAAGATTGCACATTTCTTGCCTATGAAGAAGAAGCAGTCAGTAGAGAGTTTAGCTAGATTGTATATTAGTACATTATTAGATTGCATGGTGTGCCGAAGTCGATCATTCGGATCGAGATCCGAGATTTACTTCGAGTTATGGAAGGGTCTTTAGGATGCGTTAGGTTCTGAATTGAAGCTCAATTCGGCGTTTCATCCCCAGACAGATGGACAGTCCGAGAGGACTATCCAGACGCTCGAGGATATGTTGAGAGCATGTATTCTGGATTGGAAAGATGATTGGGAGCGCCATTTACCTCTAGTGGAGTTCGCATATAACAACAGTTTTCATGCGAGTATTGGTAGGCTCCATTTGAGGCGTTGTATGGTAGGCCTTGTAGAACCTTTAGTTGGGAGGAGATTGGTGATAGGCAGTTGATCGGTCCGGAGTTAGTTCAGGAGACTTCGGATAAAGTCTAGTTGATTAGGAAGAGGCTTGTTGCGGCACAAGATAGGCAGAAGAGTTATGCCGACAACAGGAGGAAAGATTTGGAGTTCGAGGTAGGTGAGCATGTCTTTTTGAAGATTTCGCCTACTCGTGGTGTAGTTAGATTTGGCAGGCATAGTAAGCTAAGTCCTAGATTAATTGGCCCGTATGAGATTCTTAGATGATTGGGCAATGTGGCATATGAGCTAGCTTTACCCCTGACGTTAGCTAGTGTTCATCCTGTTTTCCACGTATCTATGCTCAGAAGGTATGTCAGAGGTCCATCTCATGTTATTAGCCACGAGCCAGTGGAGATCCATCTAGATCTTTCTTATGTGGAGCAACCAGTAGCTATTTTTGATCGGAAGGTTCAACATCTCCGGAACAAGAGCATTGCGTCGGTGAAAGTATTATGGTGCAACTTCTGCGAGAGGAGGCTACTTGGGAGCTTGAGGATGCAATGAAGAAGAAATATCCTCAATTATTGAGTAGCGTAGGTCTAACTTCGAGGACGAAGTTTCTTTAAGGGGGAGAGGGTGTAAGGCCCTTGATTTTCATCTTTGGGTGATTGCTTATGTATATATGTATGATAATGTATACTTGTATTGTGCACATTATTTATTTAATTACATTGCATGAATAAGTATTATTTAAGGTATGCATTGTAATTACATGTATAGTTGTATTGTATGTATATATATAAGGTTTTTGTGATACTTTAAGTTTTGTCTTGACGACCTGTTGGCATCAACATGAGTTGACGTCGATAATGAGTCAGCGGCCACATCGATGGACGCTAACTCAGAATTGGCGGCTGTGATGTTGACGTTAACCTCCCAGATCTGTTGTATCTTCAGATCCGGAAACGCCCCCAAAATCTTCGCCCTTGTTTTGGTAACCTCCCCCAACGGTAACCTAGACCCTAAACACGTCCCTAAACGCCCCAACTCTATAAAAGAGATGGATTAGGGCTCGTTTAGGTCCTTTTGACTCTTTTGTCAAAATCGTATTTTCTGTGTGAAACCTGATTTTGAAACCCTTTGATCCGGCGACTGGAGGCTTCATCTGAAATTCTACAACACTGGAGAGGGCTCTGAACATCCGAGAACGACTTCCCCACACTGGTGTGCAGAGGAGATCAACACAGAACTCGGATCGAGGGATTTTTGAGGACTCTTTGGCTCAGGCCGAGGAGGGATTCTCCGGCTTAAATCATTGCTTGTGGATTTTCCAAGAGGCAAGTAATCCTTCTACATCGTTCCTACGTACGTCTAGTAGATCCTAGGAAATTTCTGGATTTATTTGTGTCCTAGAACCCCAATTTCACCAAGTTCTTGCGAGCAGTCTGTGTTTTGCATAGACAAGAACTTAATGACATGATCCCTTGCCGTTAAGATCTTCAGTTGGCGGCACACTTTATTGCCGTTAACCTGATGACGGCCCCTGCATGCCGTTAAGTTTGCCAGACTGCAACAGTGTGCATGTTTGACTTATATGATCTAATTTATGGGGTTTTTCGCATGAGGATATATGTAAATTTTATATGATATGTAAATATCTATGTTGGAGTATGTTGTGATTTTATGAATTTTGGTGGAATACTTCAATTACTAGAATTTCTGAAATGTTTGCTGACAGATTTTAATCTTGTAAAATTTCGTTTGCACAATCCGTGTGGAATCCAAGTGTCATAAAATTTCTGTGCAATGTTTATGGGTTTCAGTTCATGCTGTAGAAATTTGGGAAATTTCTGATTTTTGTGTAAATTATTACATTTTCTAAATGGTAAAATAGTAAGCATATTTTATTAGTGTAGAAATTCAGATAAATAGTGTAAATAATAAATTTCCTATAAATTGGCATATGTTTAGGACTGTCAGAATACATGGTGTTGAATGAACTATGGGTCTGAATAATGAAAACCATGCTAATTTGACTATTTTTACCTTGTACAATACCACTGTTAGAATTTTCATAATTAGTGTGTAATTCAGAAGAATGTGAAATTTGATATGCATGATGATTAACCTGCGATAGTTTTTTTTTTTTTGGGTTAAATTTTGTACTGAAATGATGACAATAGCTATATATGTCGATTTTATGTGAGACATTGATGAATTAATGCATGTTAATATGATTGGTATTAAAATTTGCTAATTTCAGCATGATTAGACTTGCTTTGAATCTGATTAATACTGAGAACAGTAGTACTATGCTAGGTAATACTGAAGTATGTAAATGTGTGAGCATGAAATGGATGTGTTAAAACTGTGCATTAAGTGTGTGTGTTAAAAATTTAGACAAATGTGTAAATGTGCCAATGGGTGACATTGCTACCTTAGAGGGCTGTGGAACTATACTGTGGTAAAGTCCCCACGGGAAAGTTCATAGTGTGTGATGTCCCACGGGCATTGGGACTAAATCCTGGAGGCGGACAAGTACCGCTGGTTAGGGTGGAGAGTGCTTCTCTCGGTTATGCCCAGTAACTAAGATTTATCACTGTAATGCCTAGGTGATAGATGTGTGTGATGTGATTAGTGTGTGTCCTTCTAGAGGTGGTTTGGGCTATGTGTCACGGCTTTTGATAAAATGTGAACTTGTGTTTATGTGAAAAGTGAATGTGTAAATTGTGTAATTGTGTAAATGATCATGTGAGATTATGAATCAATGGAATAGCATGTAAAATGACAATTCTTATATGAATGTGATATATCTATATCAAAACAGCAAGCTATTCATGTATATAGATGTGTTAACCATGTGAAAATGATCATAGAATCCATGCTAGGACTGTCTTTTGAAAAATATGTAAACTCCATGTTTAAAATGGTTTATTCTTAGAATATAAATGTGATTAAATGATACTTAGTTTAGTATATTGAAGAATATGTCGAAAGCATGTGATAAGGTTTAAATCATTGTAAAAATTTTTTTGTTATGAGTCATTTATGTGTGGCATGTGTAGAAATCATGTTTGGTTTTTCTTGAAACTTTTATCAAGTCCATGCTTATGTGATAACAGTGTGGCATGAGAATGTGAAAAGTCATGTGATGTATGTATGTTAGTGTTGTTGGAGTTACTTGTTGAGTTCTTTTGGACTCACTCTTGCTTCGGCGTACAGGTGCAGACATTTCTACTTCTTCCGAGGAGATCATTAGGAGCGACTCAGAGCGGGAGTAGGAGACTTTTGTCTTGGATTCGGCATTGTACTTTCTTTCTTTCATAGTATGTAATAAAAGACTCTGCGAAGTCTCATGTGGACAATATAATAGTTGTAAATTTCTCAGTTATGAAGTAATTGCTTTTCCATTTCTATATAGACTGTGTATAAATGATGATGATGGAATAAGAGTTACTATCCGGTTATTTCGTTTCCACTGTCATATGTTATATATATTTGTGTATGTTTCAGCCTATTGTACAATTGTTAGGTAAATGTCCCACTGTAGCGGCGTTTATTATACCGATGTGGGTTGGTGTAATCGTACCGGTATAAGGAGGGTCGTTACACGACGGGTTCTGGCAGACCGGGCAGTAGATCGCGACGTCAGGTCTGTCGCGATCTGATCGCGACAGAGGTACTGTCACGACAGCCTTGTGAACGCGGCCTATCGGGCCGTCGCTTTCATAGTGTCCGTGCCAGAGTTCGACAGGGAAAGGATAGAGCATTGGATTGCGGACCAGACCTTCCTTGTTTTGACACAGGGTTGCTCTAAAACTAAGAACAAATTGTATAGTGCATGAAAAATCATGAAACCAATTTTAAACAGATCCAGACATGCATGGGTACTTCCAGTAATTCAGAATTGGAAGGCAACGAAGGTTTCAACATGGTTTAATAATGAGAATTCATGATGAACGTAGAACTGTGTACAGTTGGGATCAACGAATTAATTCGCATGATAGGGTGGATGGAAATTAGGGCTTTTAAGGGCAAATGAAACCTAACATCCATCAGAATCTTCAATAAAAATTTCGTGGTATGAGATTAAGTGTAGAAGGAGAACAAGATTTAATAAGGGGGTTCGGGGTCAAGATAAGTGCAGAACTTCGAAAATCAAGAAGTAAATATTAACTCGATGACAAATCATGAAACTTGAGGGGATTGTTCCTGATGATTGGGACAACCTATAGACAAAATTTTAGGATTTATGCTCATGAGAATGCCTACCTTTGATCGTTTTCCTCTTCTAGGGTTAAGACTTGAAAAACTCGGGTTGAGGGCTTGAGAACTCCTTTCTCCCACGAGATCTCCTCCTCTTGGCCTCTCCTCTTGGTCCAGCAACCTCTTAGCATGAGCTAGGGCCGGCCATGAGAGTTAAAGAGAAGTATTTAAGCTTCTCCTCATTCCCTTTCCTAGTTTAAGTCTATTTCCTATTAATTCTGAGTTTTTCCTATTTCCTACCTTCCTTCTAAGCATTCCACTTCCTGTTTGGGTTGGGAAGAGAGCCAAATTCGTGGCCAATCAATTAGGGTAGGTTTAGGATTCCAAATCTAACTCTATTTTCTTATTTAATGTATTAAATTTCCCTTTTCTAATTAGTTAATAATTAAGTTGCGAATTTATGATATTTTCCCATTATTCTCTTTTCTATAAATCCAATTTTGGCCCACTAATTTCCAATAGGTCCATTTAATAAATCCCATCACTTGTTTTCATTTAATGGGTTTTATTTAATTCTCTTTCCATTAATTTTCTATGTAATTTATTTTCTTTTTTTTAATTTTAATATTGTGTAAATTTTTATCTTTGTTCAAAAAATTCAGGTTGCTACAATAGGTCACCAATATGCTGGAACGAAGTTGGTTAACAATAATGGTGAGGCCCAAACATGGTACAAGCTACAACAAGAGACATTCAGGTTACTCAAGATCGGCTCAAGATTGCTCAATCCAGACAGAAGAGCTATGCCGACAAGAGAAGGAGAGACTTAGAATTTCAAGTGGGAGATCATGTGCTTTTAAAATTATCTCCTACTTATGGAATTAAAAGGTTTGGAGTCAAAGAGAACTTAAGTCCAAGATTCATTGGCCCTTTCAAAGTGCTTGCAAGGGTTAGTGATGTGACGACCCGATCGTTCTAGATCCGTGTTTAATGGGTTTGGAGTTGTGCTCTTGGCCAAGAGGTGGTCATTGGGCTTTGTTTGTGGTTTTTGTGCGTTGTGTGGGCATTGTGGGCTGGACGTTCCAGCTCAAATGGCCTGTTGGTTCACTAGTTGTGAACGCGATAGGGTATGTCGCCGCATTTTGAAACGCGACGGCTTACTACATTGTGATTCACAGAATCGCCTTTGTGTTGAACGGCGTGTTGGTTTCCGAAAGGTGACGGTTAGGGTCGTCGCGTTTAGAAATTAAACGCGATGTCTGCCTATGTCGCGATTTTGAATGTGACTTAAATGCTCTGTTCACCCAGACAGAGCAGAGGAGCTCTGTCTAGGTGAAGGGGAGGTTGCTGCGGCGCCTCCTGTGCTGATTTCCGACATATGGTTGTTCGTGTGGCACGGTGTCCACGCGAGGAACGTGTCTGGAGCATGAGTGTGCTGACGATGTGGTGGTTTCCACGTTCTTCGGACTCGTTCAGTTGGTAGGAAGACTTCCCCTGTTGTTTAATTCATTTTAAATGGGTTTAAGGGATGGAAAGTACGAAGGGGTGGTTAGCCATATTGTGAATTTCTTGTTTAATGCTTTAGCTTGATATTGGAATCATATATGTGTTGGTTTTCCGTGGAGAAGGTGGGTTTGTAGGGTTGTTATATGAGTAGTTAGTGAGTTGTGTAACTCATGATACATTTGTTATTATATTAAGTTAGGTGGTTAAAGAGTAGGATGTTATGTGTTGCCATGGAGGTCATGAGATGACCAATGACATGCAAGGTTATTATACGTAATTGTGGTTTATATATGTATCAGTGTAGGTTAGCCTGAAGGTCACATGGTGATCGGTGACGAGCTAATCCCGACACATGTATATCGTGATTTACAAATAAAGGTTGTATAAGTTTATATCGTGGTTTGTGTGTTTGCCGAGTCTGGTGGTCCGGCGCCTATTCCGGAATACCTCTTCAGTCGGGTACCCCAGGTTCTGTGTGAGCCAGGCACATTGTGCTTGGGGCGTGTCCTAGTACGGTGTGTACCACTGAGGTCTGAGTCGTCTTCCTGGACACCCTCACTCCTGTGTTTGAGTTGTGCGTCTGGCTGAGGGAAAGATGACTGAGGGAAGCGACTTGTGTGTTGTGGGTGTGCAGTCGCTTGTAGCTCGCTCGTGGATGGGGGGACGGACACCAGTAGATGTACTGGTCCCCAGCTAGTCCTGTGTTTCCAGTGCCTCACTTTAGGGAGATTGGACCGGAGTCTCTGAAGGTGTCAGGCTTGGACCTGTAGCTGTGTGGTCTGCAGGTGGGGTGTTGGTTGGTCTCCACTGTTGGTTGGTTCACTTTGTGTGTTTGTGGAGCTGTAGCTGGACTGTGAGTCCATGGCTACGAGATTGAGAGGTGGTTCTTATGCTGTGTTGTCCGAGATGGATACTGGCATCATGAACCAGTAGTCCGTTCCCATGTGGTAGCGTCGTTCCTTTCCGACTCGTGCTTTGCCACTGGTTGTGGCCTGTGTGTACTGACTCGCTGGTTGATCTTTTACCCATTGGGGTATGCCCTGGTGCTGGCACAATTGTGGTTATGGTTTCGTGATGGTACCTCATGGTAGTAGGTACCTATACCCTTCGTAGGTAGCTTTGTGTTATGGTATGTCGTGTACCAGCCTCTTCAGGTGTTGAGGTGAACTAGTGTTTCGTGAAGGTCGTGTGGTGTGACCTTCCACACATTGTGTTTTACCCTTCTTTGGGTAAGCTTCTGTTATGGTTGTAATGTGTGTGGATTGGCTTGTTGATGCCAGTTCTGATATCCTATATGGGTAGGTTGCTTGTGAGGCTTGTAGCTTAGGCGACCAGATGTTGTAGTGGTTTGCCTGTGAGGCATGTGGCCTAGGCGTTTCAGCTGTTCGGCAGACTAGTGGTGCTGCGCTAGTCCTGTTGTTTCTCTTACCTTCCGAGGACTTCGTGTTAGTTGGTGTAATTATGTTTAAATTATGGTTTGGCTATGGTGTTGCCAGTGATACCCTTTGGAATTGAGGACTCTTCAGGTTTCAGTTGTTGTTTTTGGAAGGTCCCTACTGAGCCTGTGACTTGTTGAGGATCACTCCCTTATATCTCTTTTCAGGTGTTAGCCGTTTGTGTGGCTTGCGGAGGCATAGTGGCAGACTTGTACCACCAACAGTAGAGGTAGTCGTGTTGTGTGAGCTTGTGCTCCCTCGGGGTATGCCCCAGGTAGTTGTACTTTCCTCTTAGACATGTAATAATGTACTGGGACAATTATACATTATTGTATACAGGTATGAGCACATGTACTTTATTGTGTCTTATACTGTTGTTGTTGTCTTTTATATTCTTACTGGACACTTTTGCGCTTTATCTCTTGCAAGACTTCGGTTCGATCGCGGGAGGTGGACTTGGATATACAGCCTTATTGGGCATAAATATCCAGGGCCGTTATAGTTGGTATCAGAGCATGGTCCAGTTAGAATATGAAAAGACATTAAAATTACAATATCCCAAGACATGATTTAATGTCCACTGTTGGTAGTAAGTCTGTGGTTTTATGTGATTTAAAGTGGTTTTCACGTGAGTTTTTGATATGTGAAATGTGTATAGTTGTTTGCAAAACAGGTAGTTGTTAGCAGTTGCAGAGAAATGGTGTGGTTAGTGGTATAAGTTGAGTGGTTATACCAGTGTGCCAGTTTGCAGTTAAAGTGTAGTTGTTTAAAGCTTTTCAGTTATAGAAATTGAAGGGGATTAGTGAGTTTAGATATAGAATTCAGTGAAGATGTTTTAGTGAGGTACAGCGCTGGCAGAGACAGGTTTAAGGTAATGATGTGATAGAGTGGTAGTGAGAACAGAATTATAATGAGGAATAGTGTGTGTTAAGGATTGTGGTTGAGAACCTTGGCAGAGGTATTGTAGTATTTAAGATTTGTGTTAGTAAGTGTTAAAAAGTAGTTTGATAATAATGTGATTAGTGATGGGTGTAGTAAAGAGCTTGAGAATAGTGTTGTTGTGAGTAATGATGATAATGGGAAATTTGATATAGAGATCCATGTAAGTATGTGCCGAGGTGACCAGTTGGGTAAAGAGAGAGTAAAGGAAGATCAGTGTATAGTTAGATTTTCTGAGAATTTCACGAGAAAGATACCCATTTGGCAAGTGGCAGTTTGTGAGGATTCCACAGAATGATTTGTTAAAGAATGCAGTGTTGAAGGTAAGGTTAGTGATGTTTATCAGTTGGGTATAGTTTGTGGAGAAAAGAGGTAAAATTTGTGTAAAAAAAAGTTGAGGTTGAGGTTAAGAATGATTGGAATGAGTTGGAACTAAGTTAGTCAGAATAGAAGAGATGAATCAGTCAAGAAGCAGTTAAGAAGTATCAGGCTAAGGGGAACAATAAGATGGATTGTGAAAGGAATTTAAGTAAAGGTTTGAATGAGAATGATAATAGTAAGTATGATGTAGCAGTAGTGTTCTCAGCATTTGAGAATAAAGCAGTAATGTGGAATAAAGGAATCAGATAGAGCAAGTTATTGTAAATAAAGAGATCGGTTTCAGGTTCTGGCTTTGTCAGTTTTTCAATAAAGATGATTGTAAATTAGCAAGAGTTACAGTGTGAATGGTACAGTGAGGTTAGCTAGATAGTAGAATGGTTAAGAGAAATATTTTGCAGAGATGATATTTTGTTTAATGCAGTTGGCAGGTTATTGATCAGAGAAGGAAAAAGTATGGCTGATTATGAAATAGATATAATCAGAAGATTTAGAAAGTGATTAGAAAGATTTTGTATGGCAGTTTACAAAAAGTGATGTAGTTGAGTAAAGGTATTCTTCTATAAGGGTATTTCAGAGTTTGATGTAAGAATAAAAGGTAGATCAGTTAAGGAATAGTAAGCAGATTAGAGTATGACATAATAGAATAGAAAGAGCAAGAAATGAGTGGAAATTGGAATTATTAAGTATAGAAAGGGAAAATGTGATCAGTTAAACAGTGAACAGTTTGAGGTCAGGTGGCACCCAATTGAGAGAAAGTTCGGTAAAGTTGAAAGTAGAATATGTGTAGAGTTAGCTGAGCAATTTTTATTATGTGATAGGAGAGTGTAGTGTCACAACAGTAAGAATGGATATTTTGGAAGGTTATGCAATAGATTTGTTAAATCAGCCAGAGGATGTTATTTACAGCAAGGAAGGTATATGAAGAGCAAGATATGTCACTAGCGGTATGGTAGGATTTAGAATTTAAGCATATGGCACAACCAGAATTGAAGTGTTAGAGAAAGTAGTTTAGAAATTTCGGTATTTCCTTCGAGTGTTAATTGATTAAATAAAGCGATTTGAGAAGCAAGTAAAGTTAGAATTGAATCTAGCTGAAGTCAAGGTAATAATGAAAGAGGAAAGTAAATGTAAGTAATAGTGGAAGTAGAGTTTATGGAATATTTTGCCGGGTATCCAGTGTAATCAGAGTAGTGCAGCGGAAGCATGGAAGACTTAATATTCACAAGTTATCCAAGGATTGTTTGATTAGAGAGAATTTTGAGATTTTTGCATAGTTAGGTAAAGAGGCAGTGGTTTTTGGCCAGATATGAGTTAAGGTAGTATGGGCAGAATGGTATAAAGAGGCAGGAAATTCAGTTATGGTAATGTGATTTTCTTTGAGAAGCTGGCAGTTGAGAATGTGAATAAAGTTGAGGCAGAGTAACAGTTGGTAGTGACAGGCAGATAATGGAAAGGCACCGGGAAATTTGAGAATTTAAAGGTGGTTTTATATAGCAGAGCATCTCAGAATGACAGTATATAGTAAAAGATTTTGAGCAAGTGAAGCGGCCCAGAAAGAAATGTTGCAAAAACAGCCAGGAAAATGTGGAAGTAGGTTGAGTCCAAGGAGATAAAGCGCCAACAGCAGGGTAGAATCGCCTACAGTTGAAAGGTAAAGAGAGTCAGATTAGTAATTGAGCAGAGCAACTCTGAGATGAATGAAAGAGAAAAGAAAAACAGAATAGGTACAGAATTGAGCAGATTGAATCAGCTAGTGCAAGATGGTTTGAAAGGCAAGTGCAGAGAATGTGTATCCTACTTGTTCTGTATATGGTTTAAATTCTTTTTAGGTGATAGTCCGACTTACTGTGGTTCGTTCCTGAATGTCGGGGACGACATTCCTTTTAAGGTGATAGTAATGTGACGACCCGATCATTCTAGATTCGTGTTTAATGGGTTTGGAGTTGTGCTCTTGGCCAAGAGGTGGTCATTGGGCTTTGTTTGTGGTTTCTGTGTGTTGTGTGGGTGTTGTGGGCCCAAACGTTCTAGCCCAAATGGCCCGTTGGTTCACTGGTTGTGAATGCGACGGGGTATGTCGTCGCATTTTGAAACGCGATGACTTACTACATTGTGATTCACATAACTGCCTTTGTGTTGAGCGGCGTGTTGGTTTTCGAAAGGCGACGGTTAGGGTCGTCGCATTTAGAAGTTAAACGCGACGCCAGCCTACGTCGCGATTTTGAATGTGACTTAAATGCTCTGTTTCGCCCAGACAGAGCAGAGGAGCTCTGTCTAGGCGAAGGGGAGGTTGATACGGTGCCTCTTGTGCTGATTTCCGACATCTAGTGGTTTCGTACAGCACGGTGTCCACGCGAGGAACGTGTCTGGAGCGTGGGTGTGCCGATGATGTGGTGGTTTCCGCATTCTTCGGACTCGTTCAGTTGGTAGGGAGACTTCCCCTATTGTTTAATTCATTTTAAATGGGTTTAAGGGATGGAAAGTATGAAGGGGTGGTTAGCCATACTGTGGATTTCCTGTTTAATGCTTTAGCTTGGTATTGGAATCATATATGTGTTGGTTTTCCATGGAGAAGGTGAGTTCGGCCTGTGAGCTGAACTCACTGTCACGTTTGAAATGCAACGGGCTTCACCATCGTGTTCATGGTATGAATGCGACACAGTGTTACATTGTGTTTCTGCCTCCGATTGATGTGCTGTTTCGATTGGTGTAAACGCGACCATTAGGGTCGTCGCATTTACGTTGGCATTGTTTAATGGTTAACGGTGGTCATGAACACATCGTTTTGGTACGTTGCGTTCATGAGTGTGTTAACCAACTTGCGTTATCGCGACGCATCGCGTCGTCGCGATTTGAACTTCGACTGTCAGGTTTGGCTTAAAGGCAACATATCGAGCCATAGCGATTATGTCGCGACTCTGGGCATTATCACGTTAAGCTTTGAATGGCGTCCGGACAGGTCATCACGATTTGAAAGGCGACGCCTGTGTCCGTCGCGTTTTAGCTTCTGTGGTCAATTGTGGTTGGGCAGTGAGGTTCCAGTGTGAACCTAGCCTTGGTCTTTTATTGTCTTTTAAGTGCTACTTAAGATGATTAAGTTATTAAAGCACGTGTAAGGTTGTTATATGAGTAGTTAGTGAGTTGTGTAACTCATGATACGTTTGTTATTATATTAAATTAAGTGGTTAAAGAGTAGGATGTTGTGTGTTGCCATGGAGGTCCTGAGATGACCAATGACAAGAAGGGTTATTATACATTATTGTGGTTTATATATGTATCAGTGTAGGTTAGCCTGAAGGTCACATGGTGACCGATGACGAGCTAATCCTGACACATGTATATCGTGATTTACAAATAAAGGTTGTATAAGTTTATATCGTGGTTTGTGTGTTTGCCGAGTTTGGTGGTCTGGCATCTATTCCGAAATACCTCTTCAGTCGGGTACCCTAGGTTCTGTGTGAGCCAGGCACGTTGTGCTCGGGGCGTGTCCCGGTACGGTGTGTACCACTGAGGTCCGAGTCATCTTCCTGGACACCCTCACTCTTGTGTTTGAGTTGTACGTCTGGCTGAGGGAAAGACGACTAAGGGCAGTGACTTGTGTTTGTGGGTGTGCAGTCGCTTGTAGCGCGCTCATGGTTGGGGGGACGGACACCAATAGACATACTGGTCCCCAGCTAGTCCTGTGTTTCCAGTGCCTCACTTTAGGGAGCTCGGGCTGGAGTCCCTGAAGGTGCCAGGCTTGGACTTGCAGCTGTGTGGTCTGCAGATGTGGTGTTGGTTGGTCTCCATTGTTGGTTGGTTCACTTTGTGTGTTTGTGGAGTTATAGCTGGACTGTGAGTCCGTGGCTATGAGATTGAGAGGTGGTTCTTGTGCTATGTTGTCCGGGTTGGATAATGGCGTCATGAACCAGTAGTCCATTCCCGTGTGGTGGCTCGTTCCTTTCTGACTCGTGCTTTGCCACTGGTTGTGGCCTGTGTGTAGTGACTTGCTGGTTGATCTTTTACCCGTTGGGGTGTGCCCTGGTGCTGGCACAGTTGTGGTTCCGTGATGGTACCTCATGGTAGTAGGTACCTATACCCTTCGTGGGTAGCTTTGTGTTGTGGTACGTCGTGTATCAGCCTCTTCAGGTGTTGAGGTGAACTAGTGTTTCGTGGAGGTTGTGTGGTGTGACCTTCCACACGTTGTGTTTTACCCTTCTTTGGGTAAGCTTCTGTTTATGGTTGTAATGTGTGGTGGATTGGCTTGTTGATGCCAGTCCTGTTACCCTACATGGGTGGGTTGCCTGTGAGGCTTGTAGCTTAGGCGACCAGACGTTGTAGTGGTTTGCCTGTGAGGCATGTGGCCTAGGCATTTCAGCTGTTGGGCAGACTAGTGGTGCTGCGCTAGTCCTATTGTTTCTCTTACCTTCCGAGGACTTCATGTTAATTGGTGTAATTATGTTTAAATTGTGGTTTGGATATTGGTGTTGCCATGGAGACCCTTTGGGGTTGAGGTCTCTTCAGGTTTCAGTTGTTGTTTTTGGAAGGTCCCTACTAAGCATGTGACTTGTTGAGGCTCACTCCCTTATAGCTCTTTTCAGGTGTTAGCCGTTTGTGTGGCTTGCGGAGGTGTAGTGGCAGACTTGTACCACCAGCAATAGAGTTAGTTGTGTTGTGTGAGCTTGTGCTCCCTCGGGGTTTGCCCCAAATAGTTGTACTTTCGTCTTGGACATGTAATAATGTACTGAGATAGTTATACATTGTTGTATACAGGTATGAGCACATGTACTTCCTTATGTCTTATACTGTTGTTGTTGTCTTTTATATTCTTACTGGACACTTGTGCACGTTATCCCTTGCGAGACTTCGGTCTGATCGCGGAAGGTGGACTTGGATATGGAGCCTTATTGTGTATAAATATTCAGGGCCGTTACAGTTGAAGTCGCATATCGACTGGTGTCACCTCAACATTTAGCGTTTCTACACAATGTATTCCATGTCTTTATGCTCAGGAAATACGTGTACGATCCTACCCATATCATACACCATGAGGATTTAGTGTTGCATAAGGACATGACTTATGGAGAAAAGCCAACCAAAATACTGTATCGAAAATTACAACAACTCAGGAACCGGTCTATACCTGTGGTAAAGGTTCTATGGAACAACCGTGGAGTAAAAGAAGCTAAATGGGAACCTGAATCAACAATGAGGTGAAACTACCCTGACATATTTGGTAAGTCATCTTCCCTATTATGATTATGAATTTGGGGACCAAATTCTTTTAAGTGGGGAAGGTGTAACGACCATGATTTTTTAAATCCTAAATAAATAGGAATAATAATAATAAATTGTAAAGTGGTTGATTTAATGCACATTAAATGATAAGATAATGGATAAAATAATCAACAATCGGTATGGGCTAGTCATCAATCGATATAGAACTATGTTTATAACATCAATTAGTAGGAATATAACAGCAATCAATGTTTGCTTAAAGTAATCGATGTTAGTTAACAATCAAAGTTTAAAGAAGCAATTGATGTTAGTTAACAATCGATGTTTGAAGGAGCAATTGATGTTAGTTAACAATCGATGTTTAAAGGAGCAATCGATGTTCGTTAACAATCGATGTTGAATAGCAATAGATGTTTAAGGACAATCGATGTTTAAGGACAATCGATGTTTAAGGGAAATTGATGTATCAAATCGACTGGCCAAGATACAATGTTGTCAATCGAAGTTGGACTTCGTATATGACGAAGTTAAGTTTCGACTAACCACGACCAAAACGAAGTGGACTTCGGATATGACGAAGTTAAGCTTCGACTGACCATGACTAAACTGTGTATGACTTCGTATATAACAAAGTTACCACTTATTTTCCAGACTACAAAATACGTGTTAATTTTATACTTGATAATAAAAAGGAGTTAGTTACCATAAACACGGATGTGGGGACCATAAAATGTGATTGAATCCAATATTGGATTCCGAACTTGATCCCTAGAACTAACCCAATAGTAATAGGCTTGTTACGGGAACAACTTCTATGGAAGTTCTGAACATGATAGGACTCCTACCAGGGTTTTAGGAAACTACAAACTCGGAAGTTTGCACTATCACGGCACTATAAAACCATTATAAGACCCCATAGCCAACCCTAGAGCTTTCTCTTCGTTACTGGATGAACTTGCAGAAGCAAGGAGGAAGAGCTGGTAGCAGGGTTTCGAGGATACTTCATCCCTTAGTGTTTGCTTTGACTTGTAAGAACACTGTGTTAGAAGCAACCAGAGGTAGGTGATCTCGGGCACAAACTTAACATATAGTACATCATCTGAAAACTCTTTAAGTCTGTTCTTATATGACGTTTTTTCTTTCTAATTATTTTCGCCCATGCAAAGAGTCACAAGTCGTTTCTCAACTTCGTGCATGATATGGACTTCCTTGTTTCTTGTATTTCATGTGGCTAGATCAAACCAAAGCCATTGATCTGGTTATTTTCTATTTCCGCAACCCTTTTGCTTATAGTATGACTTTATGATCCCTAGATTTGGAGTTATGGATCAAACCAGGAAGACTATATCGTTTTCTTAGCCTTGTCAATACGATGATTGGTCTAAACTTGTACGTAAAAGTTATCAACCACATGATAAAGATTTAACTACATGAATAACGTTCTATATGGAAGTGATAGATCATACTTTCACTGATTCGTCCTTATATTCCAACCTTATGCAACAGAGAAAGTAAAAAGGAAATAACGTCTTGTCATATATGTACAATAACCTGTTAGGTCCGTATGAGTCTATATTGTCAAGTTTATTTTTATGGTTCTAACGATCCCATGACTGTTCCTTTCTGAACTTTCCATGTCGATTATGTTTTCCATTTATCACTTGGATTACTCTCTTCACATGTATCTGGGTCAAAATATCTAAAGTCTATGGAACTTAAAGGCAAGTCTATATGCTATCCAGAATGATCTCTTGATCTATTATCATATTTTTGGACTCTATGAAAGATCATGCCCTTGTTACTATGAGCTTGTCGTTGGAAATCTATGGTCATAATACGTATATGTTTGATTGGCACAATGTGGGACTTCTGTCCAGTAACCAATGCCTATGCAATTAAGGGCCCTATCTGGTCCTGGGGAGGAGCACCCCAACATACTTATTGTCATGCCCCGATGTTATGGCAACGGAAGAAGTCGAGACGCAACAGATAAGATGGTAAAAGAGAAACTCACTTGTGTCACTTGGGGTTCAATCGCTCAGCACACTTTCCGTCCACATATTTTACACTTGAAATTTTCCTGAAAAATGTTAAACAATTTAATGAGCATAAATGCCCAGTAGGTTAACTCTAATCAGTCCGAATCATTAGCTAGTAGTTAATAAGTTTAACTTTCATTAATAGAGGTCAAAAAGATATTGAGAGAAACACATCTAGATGCACTAGTCACTGAATAAGATCAGTAATTGATCAGGAGTTCACGATGATAGGGAATGTCTACTTGAATACTGTATCGATATGGAAACGAGTTATCATGATGGATTAAAGAATAAGAAGCACTTGAACTTATTAACGGGTTTTCTTGAAAACAACAAGACCTCTAATTAATTAATTGGAATTAGATAATATGAGAATCCGACATGAAATCTAATCATAATAGGGATCACTAGGGCTTTAAGCACTAAAATTCATTGGTCCTAACAAAAGTATCAAATATTGGAATATTTAGTGTAAAGTTGTATACTGGCTCATAAAAAATGATCACTAAAACATTGGGAATGCTCTTTGAATCATTATGAAAATCGATCACGGAAACAACGGAGAAGAGATCACTAGAACAAACAGAAGGTCATTATCAGGATTGTATTGTGAACATTTAAGCTGAACTGGATATCTCAAGAACCTGACCACTGAACAATTTCATTAAGTAGTTTTCACCGAATACTTTACTAGGCTCTTTCACTAAACATATTTACTAAACATTTTATTAGGGTGGATTGTTAGGCGAGTTAATCAATAGCTTTCTCTTTTGTGGTATATGCCGCACCTGATCATCACTCTCCATATGGTACTACTGGGAACTAAGAGCGTTCGAGATCTTCCCAGGACTAGACTGAGCCCTCCAACTTGGCACAAAGATCATCTCTTGGGGTCCACAACCCCTTAAACGTACTTGCTGATAATCCAATAATAGAAATCGACTAGACATAAAGAAAGGACTTTTGGATTAACTCTTATCGAAACACTGGATGGTACTCTCTAGTAAATTAACAAGAGATTATTCAAGGAATTCAATAGATTTCTAGTAGAAGCTCTGAACTAAAATTGTCACGCCCCGCCAATTTAGTAGCGGAATAAATCGGGGAGACGTGAACCAAGTACACAATAGAGAAAAATGTACAATCAGTTGAGTAAAACAAAGCATCTAATGAACAATAATTGGAATAAACTCTTTATTTCATTAGAAAATCACTAAGACTATTACAACCACGAATTTAGAGCCACGTAAAAGGCTCAATGAAATCACTACATTTTAAAGAAATCTAAAGCAACAACGACAAGACTCCATTGTACTAAGGTATCTTCACGAATTGACTCCAATTCGCTCATCACTCTGGTCCTGCCCATTGGTACGTATAATGTCTTCATCCGAATTACCTGAGACACAATAACAAATAACGAAGGGTGAGCGATAACGCCCAGTAGGACTTAAATCTCAGGCTCAAACAGGCTTTACATAATTAATGCATTAAATGGTAGAGTAACTAAAGATAGAGAGCGAGAGAGTCAAGTAAGAGATAGCAGAATAGCACATGACGGAAATATCACCAGTAACGTGGTTCAGATAGTAGATGAATTAAATATAGCATGAGGATTAAAGTTAAGTCACGATAGAAAATGATAACAACGTAATAGCAAGTAGCGACAGTGTCAAGTAATAGCAAGCGACATGTATAGCAAGGAGAGAGATAGTAGTTGGCCATATAAAGAGTAAATTTCACTTTGATTGATTTTCATCAATTGAAATAGTATAGCACTTTTGATTAACTTTCGTCAATCTAGATAGTAATTGCACTTTGGTTATCCGTAGATAGCCGAGAGAGAACATAGCACTTTGTTGTCGAAGACAACGAGAGAATATAGCACTTGTTTAAATGGCACTTTGTTGTCAATGACAACGAGAGAACATAACACTTGTTTGTTAAATGACACTTTGTTGTCGAAGACAACGAGAGAACATAGCACTTGTTTTATTTATTAAATGGCACTTGGATGTAATGCCGACATCCTAATCATGTTAACTCCCATGGGCAAATGGCACTTTTCGGGCGCTCCTCCCAGGACCAGATCGGGGCCCTATTACGCAGGCATTGGTTATATTGTTTATCTTTAGACAATCAGTCAATGGCCAATATAGAGTACCAAGGAAATAGATGAGAGCACTAGATGAATAGATGAGATAGTAGAGTGAATGTGAATAGATGAGCGGTAGTATAGACGAGAGCTAGTGGACATTGTACGTAACACGTCGAGTAAGCAGGCGATAGTAACAGTTGCACAACACGCACACTTGGTGTTGGCAGTCAGGTGGAACTCACGACTCTACCACTGGCCATGTTAAGCACAAGCCCAGAGGTCCGGCGTGATTCAAGATAAGAGCGAACTTCTAATATCCATTGGATCTTATTGATCCCTAAAGGGGTAATAGGTGTTAGGGTACAACCGGCTCGTCGACCATGTGGGAATCCATAGACAGAGGAGACTTACGGAGGCCTTGAACAAAGACTCACTAGTCCGGCAGAAGGAATATCCGATGGAGAGTTCGTCCAAGTGAAGAAAGAGAGTAATTATAGAAACAGGTGCTCGACATTCTAGAGGAATTCTAGAACAGTGGAGCATCAGTATTGGTGCTCAAAACATCGCGGGAAAACGTACACATGTAATAATTAAGCATGAGGCAATTTAATTACATAAATTACCCAATATATTATGTAACATGTTCATACCAATTAAGCCATAATTGGATGGTTCAACGTGTGTGCATGTGACATGAAATCATCGATGGAAATTAGTCCTGTGTATGTATTTTAAATCACATATAAATGTTCCATTTACATTAAGTACAATTACTGCAGTTATAACTGGAATTAAAGGGTATAAGCACAAATTGCAATTTAGGGTTTTTTTTTGTAAAAGACCCAGATCGCGACGCACCCCCGTGAGGATAGCGATGGGGTCAGGGCAGATCGCGACAAGGGCTTACACTGAACGCGACAGGTTGTTCAGAACAGGCACTGAAATCGAGATGGGGTCTTCCAAGGATCGCGACGGTTTTGTCAGGATAGGCGCACGGATCGCGACGGCAGTGCCCATCGCGTTCAGATCGTGACAGTTGATGCTGTCGCGACAAGACCCCTGAACGCGGCCTATCGGGCCATCGCGTTCACAGGGCCTGCACCTGAGTCCGATAGGGGGTCAGACATGTCTTGGATTACGGCCCAAGAGTTGCCCTTCTTGACACAGGGGGATTAAAAAATATAGAACTAATTGTACAAGCAACGAAAAATCCGGAAACTAGTTGCAGGTTGATCTAAACATGTGTAAGAACATGCAATAAATAGGAATTTGAAAATGGATATGTTTTGATCAAGTTTTAATCAAATGAAACATGGGGTACAACAAACTGTGAACAGTGGAGATGCAAGAATTTATTCGCAAGATAGAGTAGATGAAAATTAGGGCTTTTAGAGGCAAAAGAACCCTAACATCCATCAGTTCTTACAGTAAAAATCTCATGGTATGAGGATGAGTAAACATGAAGATATGAATTTAATAAGAGGGTTCGGGGTCATGAAGTTCACAGAACTTGGAAAATTGAGAACTAAAGATTTACTCAATGGAAAAATATGAAATCAAAGGGCTTTTGTTCCTGATAGACGAGACATCCTACAGAAAAATTTTCATGGTTTATGCTCGTGAGAATGCCTACCTTTAGTCATTTTCCTTCTCAAAGATCCGAGATAAGGAGTATCTTCCTCGGCCAAAACTTTTAAAGAGCGGTCCACACCAGTGCAATAAAAAGAAATACTACTATTTTGCCTTGACCACGAACACTTCACCGAAGATTGCTAGCAACTATAGCAACTAAAGGATAGGATTGAGTCCCTCATCTGACGTGGCTATCTCGGAAAGTATGTGGCTGACAAAAAAGCTCCTCATAATCTCCCAGAGGAGATAGACAACTTGTTGAGTGGCATACAAATAAATGTTATTTCAGGAAGGTCTACCTTATGCAGGGATACCCATCAAGATAGGAAGCGCTACACCTAGAAATCCATCCAAGGGGGAGAGAGAAAGAAGTCGGTTACCATCGACTCAGGGAAGCACTCAAATCACTTTCTCTGATAAAGATTTGGAGGGTTTTAAATCCCCACGACGATGCACTTGTAATTTCATCAACAATAAATTGTTGTGATGTATGTCGGGTATTAGTGGATAATGGGAGTGCCATATCCTCTTTAAACTTGATAATGAGGCCGATCCTCTTTAAACTTGATAATGAGGCCGATCAGATCATGATAATGAGGCCAATCCTCTTTAAACACAGATTCTAAATATTTCTAGTCATAGGTTACTCAAGAAGGATATTAAGATGACTAGATAGACTGGTGTGCCATATACCCGTCCATGTGATGGAGGCAGTTGATCTCATAGCTGCTTGTGTAGAGACACTAGGGATATGGTGCAGGTGCTGATTGGAGAATGAGTTCACTGAATGATCTGTTCTCAGAATGCTATATGATTAATGATACCTAATTGTTAGACAACGATTCTATAGTTCCAGTTGTGTAACTGGTCCTTAAACTTGAGACACTAAAGATGTCTTATTTAAGTACTCCATTCTTTGATTTGAGTACTCCATTCTTTGATACTGAATTTATTAGTCTAGATGTTCCAGGTCTAGTGTAGCCAGTCATTGAGAATGGTAGCCAACCTTATGAAGGTAATTGTGTGTCAATAGAGGATCATCCACTCTCAGTATTTTGAGAGGAATATCCCATATTGTCTTACTCAGGCAAATCCCTTGCCATGGTCAATTGGATTTAGAGAGAAGTTCTCTGGGAGAATTCGATAAGAGTTTGATTTTAATGGATTCCGCATAGGCCTGACAACACTGTGTCTAATATACAGTCTCTAGGATATTATATGTATGAGGTACTATAGATACACGGTAATTGTAGGTAGAAAAGTCCAATAGATTTGATCACTCGTGTCGTCTGTGTTGGATCGAGATGGTGCTTTAGATGTCCTAGATGTTGGGTTGAGTGTATATTCATATCATTTCCCTCCTATTTTGATGATGACAAGAGGTGTTTTTAAAAGCAATTTAAATGAAACATGTCAAAAACATCATACCTGAAGTCAATGTTCAAAAAGCTGTTTCAAATCACATTTATCATTTATGTTCATGATAAATCATTTAACTAATGATATATGTGTTTAATTTTCAGGTACAAACACTTTTTGCAAAAGAAGTGTCGACACACCCCTCAATGGTGTCGACACAACACCTCAGTCTCAAAGGCAAAAAGCTGAAGAATTGCCTAGACTGTGTCGACACTAGTCCAGAAGCAGGTCGACACGAGTTGCAGATTCCAGGATTTACACTACTCAGGTCGACGCACTCTCAAGGCAGGTCGACACTGGATCCTGCTCCCAGAACAGCAATTTTCAGAATTGGGGATAGCAGGTCGACGCAACACCAGAGCAGGTCGACACTGGATCCTGCTCCCAACAGCTGTTTTCAGAACCAGGATAGCAGGTCGACACAATACCAAAGCAGGTCGACACTGGATCAGTTCCCAGAATAGCCTGTTTCAAGATTTGGGCAGTGTGTCGGACACCACCACCAGGGCAGGTCGACACACTACGGAAAGATTCCATCCTAAGATGGATGTGCCACCATGTCAGCCTAGGGCGATGGGGTATAAACCTAGAATCGTGTACCCTTGTACCCAAAGGGTATTTGGAATCTTTTGGGTATAAAAGGTCCCTAATCGGCCCCCCATCATATCAGAAGAGACCCAACTAACTCTTAGAGCCTCCAAAAAGTTTCCTGGCGGCTACAAGAGGTCGTCTCCCTCCTCTGCTCTCCGTGTGCTTCTAGAAGACCAATTCTCACCAATTCAAGTGTGAGAATTGGAGTGTGATCCCTGTAGAAACCTCTGAAGCATCCCAAGGAAGCAGATCCAGTAGAAGCCTTCGTTGGAGAAGAATTCAAGGAAGATCCAACAATTCCAAAGTGCAGAGCATCGGTTTTGGACTTCAAGATTGCAAGCCTCTTCCCAATCCAAGCTTCTACAAGGGAGTACACTTGAAGAACGAAGTTATTTAATACAATTCATTGTACTTCTGTTCTTCTGAGATATCTTTTGAGATTATGCAAGTGCTTCTGCATAGCTCTCATTAGTGCTCTCATTTTCGACTAGATCTGTTGCTAGAAGGTCTATGTCTTGAGTTGGTGTCTAGCAAGTCTTATGTGAGCATTGTGCTCAGTTGTGTGAGCATTGTGCTCAGGTTGTTGTGAGCCGTTGTGCTCAGTTGAGTTGTCTAACTCAAGTTGTGTTGAGTAGTCTTGCTCAGTTGTTCTAGAGTAGTCTGCTCTAGAAGTTGTGTGAGTTGTAGCTCTCAAGTGTTGGAGTTGTCAGGCTCCATGGTGTGTTACCCAGTTGTTTTAGTGAATCCTCACGGGTGTGAGGGGTGGATGTAGGAATCACTTGGGTGATTTCCGAACCACCTAAAAATCCTTGTGCATTTGTCTAATTGTGGTTTGATCATTTCATCCGTTAGATGCTTGCATACGGTTAATATTCACTTAATCAACTTGTTTCACATCTATTTTACCAACTCACTCAATCTCATCAGATCTGTGGTTTTTCACTGATAAAATTGCCTCTGATTCAAAAGTGTTTTTAAACTGTTTAAGCTTCCGCAAAAAGTGGCTTAGATCTATTCATCCCCCCCCTCTAGATCTTCTCCACACCTTCACTTCGATCCTTCAATTGGTATCAGAGCGGGTTTACTTTGATCTGATTTGATCTGAGCAGTTTTTGTTTCTGAGTGTTGTGTGTTTGAGTGTTTGCCTGTTTGTTTGCTAAGCATTTTTTTCTGCTTTAGAGTCATGGATTCCAAAGGTTTCATAGCTGAGGGTCATTCCATAAATAGGCCACCATTCTTTAATGGGACGGACTATTCTTACTGGAAAATAGAATGCAAGTATTTTTAAGGGCCCAGAACTATGAGATCTGGAAAGTAGTGGAAGTGGGTCCCTATGAAAACCAGGGAGAAGAAGACCCTGACTAGGGAACAAATAAGCAAAGCTACATTGAATTATAGTGCCATGAACATGATTCAATGTGCTGTCCATCCCAAGGAGTATTCGAGAATCTCAATGTGCAAATCTGCCAAAGAGATGTGGATAAACTCGAATTACTCTATGAGGGAACATCACAAGTAAAGGAGACTAAGGCATATTCTAGTTTCAGAATATGAACTTTTTATGATGAAGTCTAACGAAGTATTTCTGAAATGTTTGCCAGGTTCATGGTGATTGTGAATGGATTAAAGGCCTTGGGTAAGGAATATACAGATGCAGACTTGGTAAGAAAAATCTTACGTTCACTTTCTTCAATTTGGCATACAAAGGCCACTGTCATTGAAGATTCAAAATCTGTCCAAAATCTCTTTGGATGAATTGATTGGATCCTTAATGATATGAGATCAACTTAAAAAGAAATGAAGAACACATAATTAAGACCAAGCCTATGGCACTTAAGGCCTCTTCAAGCAATAAAGATAAAAGTCAGGAAAAGACAAGTTCTGAGGAGTCTGAGTCAAATGAGGATGAAATTGCCCTCATGACCAGACAATTCAGAAAATTCTTGAAATACAGAAAGGAAAAATGTCTGGAAAAAAAAGTTTTTCTCAGGTAAGAAACACTTCCTCTTCTAATTTCAACAAGAATCACAAATCTGACGAAAATATTGTCTGTTACAGGTGCAACAAACCAGGACACATGAAGGGAGTGTCCTGAGAACAAGAAGGAAAAGAAATTTAAGAAGCCAAAGGCCATGGTAGCCACTTGGTCTGATGAAGACTCAAGTGCGGAAGAAGAAGAGAAGAAATCCTCAAGCTCTAAAGTGAGGAGGTTTGCTTCATGGCCAACAGCTCAGATGGAAAGGTAAGTACATCCTTCGAAGACTACACTATAGATGATTGGCAGGATGCTTATGCTGAGCTAGTTGAAAATTTCTCAGAAATTAGAAAGAAAACAAACTTTAAAAAGAAAATTTAAAATCTTTACCATAACCAATCTTCAAACAAGAGATAAAGAAACTGGAAACTGAAGTAACAGAATTGTATGAAGAAAAAGAAAATCTCCTGAACCTTATTGATGAACTAAAACTTCCTCTCAAAAGGCCTCCCAAGAATTCAAAAACTTAACTGAAAAGCTGGAAATTGAAAAACAAGAAAAACATCAAAGATTGAAGAAATTGAAACTCTTAAAAACCAGCTAAAAGAAAGGGATGAAGTTATCCAATCTTCACAAAAGGTAAAGATACTTAGAGGCATTGCTAGGAACCACCATGACAACCACCTCTCATGGATTAGGATTCAACAAAAAGAAACCCATGAAAGACAAATCTGGTGAGAAAAAGGGCAAAGCACCACTAATTAAATTTGTCAAGGGTCCTAATCTTGAGAACACAGAAATTCACAAACAGCAAACAAACCTTAAACAAACACAAAACAAAGCAAAAACTCAAAACCAAAGAAACAATCAGTCGACACAGTCCCCTGACAGGTCGACACCAGTCCACAAGAACAAGGCTTCTGTGGCTGCTATGTCGACACCAGTACAGGAGAGGTCGACCTGCTCAACATCAAAAGCTGCAAACAACTCAACCAAAAATTCAAATAAATTTTGAAAAATAAGAAAAAGTCAAAAGAAATAATTCATGAAAAAACTTGGACCTCCAAGACAACATTTTAAGATGATTGGACCATCCTTGGAGCCAATGGTATGAAAACCCATGTTGGTATCATCCTCAATTCCTTTATCCAAATTTCTTGATGTACCAACAAAATCCCTGGATTCCCACCTCCTCATCTGAATTCCAATTTTCAAATGAAAAACTCCTCTCCTACCAAAACACAAATCTTGGCTTTCATTCCTAAAAGAAAGAACAAACAGAAAAGGCTGAAAACACCAATGTAACAAAACAAAAATAAAAAACAGTCAAATTTGGGTAAGAAAAGATTTACTACAATGTTCAAACATTCTGATGGTCCCAACTCTGTTTGGGTACCAAAATCTTCTCTCCACTGATCTTTTTGCAGGAAGGTCGTGCACCCAACACCAATGTATGGTTTCTTAACAGTGGGTGTTCACGACACATGACGGGAGACAGAGCCAAATTCTCATTCCTGCTTGAAAAGAGGGAGGGTCAGTTACATTTGGAGGTAAAAATAAAGGAAAGATCATTGGATCTGGAAAGGTTGGTCAAACTTCTTCAAACTCAGTAGATAATGTTTTATTAGTTGATGGTCTTGATTATAATTTGCTCAGTATCAGCCAACTATGTGACAAAGGTCACAAAGTTGTGTTTGAATCTGATTTTGTAAGATAATTGATTCATCAACTGATAAAATCAAATTCTTTGGGAAAAGAGAAAACAATGTCTACATGATCAACCTTAATAAAAACTTTTCTGAAAATCTTTGCTTTGTTGCAAATAAAGATGAAATGCATGGACTTGGCACAAAAGACTGGCCATGCAAGTTTTAGAACATTGAATAGTTGTTAAGACTGAACTTGGTTAAGGGTCTTCCTGAATCTTTTTCTAATGTTGAAGATCAAGTTTGTGGGATATGTGCTAAAGGAAAACAAACTAGGAAATCTTTTAAACCTTCAATGAGGTACTTACATCTAGGCCACTAGAACTTCTTCACATGGACCTTTTTGGGCCAACAAGAGTTCTAAGCTTAAGTGGCAAGAGATATGGTTTTGTAATCATTGATGACTTTACTAGATTTACTTGTTATCTTTCTATCCCACAAAAGTGATACTTGCCTTGAATTCAGGAATTTCTGTACCACTATCTTAACAATTATCCATATAAAATCAAAAACATTTTAACTGATCATGGGGGTGAATTTGATAACACATCCTTTTCTGATCTATGTGCTGAATTTCAAATATTTCACAAGTTTCTTCACCTAGAACTCCAGAACAAAAGGAGTTGTGGAAAGAAAGAATAGAACTCTTGTGGAAATGGCTAGATCCATGCTCTTAGGAAGTATCTCCCAAATCCTTCTGGGCTGAAGCTGTTAACACAGCCATCATATCCTAAATAGAGCTTTGATCAGACCAAAGATCAGAAAAACCCCCTATGAATTGTTGAAAAACAAAAGCCAACTGTTTCTTATTTCAAAACTTTGGGTGCAAATGCTTTGTACACAATAATAACAAAGAAAACCTTGACAAGTTTGATGCTAAGAGTCAGGAAGCTATCTTCCTTGGCTATTCTGAAGTGTCAAGGGCTTTCAAAGTGTACATTCTAAAAACCAAAACTGTTGAAGAATCTCCACATGTTATTTTTGATGAAAATTCCTTTTCCACTAATGATTCTAAATCTTGCAGGGAAAGACAAGACAATGAAGAGGATGACCTCATTGTGGATCCTTCACCAACTGTTGAGGAGCTTGTCAATAATGAAGAGAACCTGACAACAACTCACCATCTTCAAGTGGGTCAGGTAACATTGCTCCAGAAGTGGTACTTCTCAACAGGTAATTTCTGAACCTCGATATCTGAGAGATCACCCATTAGATAGTGTAGTTGGCAATTTGAATGATAGAGTAAGGACCAGAATCCTTCTTGCAAAATATTGAAGAAGACCCACTAGCTCTAATTTCCCAAATGAACCCAAGTCAATTGATGAAGCCTTATCCAGTTCTGATTGGATTAATGCCATGCATGATGAGCTTCATCAATTCGAAAGAAATCAAGTATGGGAATTAGTACCTAGACCTAGTGACCAAGCAGTGATTGGTACTAGATGGGTTTTCAGAAATAAGTTAAATGAAACTGGTCAAGTAATAAGAAACAAAGCTAGGCTAGTTGCAAAGGGTATAACCAAGAATTTGGAATTGACTTTGAAGAATCATATGCCCCTGTAGCTAGACTAGAAGCTGTCAGAATTTTTCTTGCTTTTGCATCCTCCATGAAATTCAAAGTCCATCAAATGGATGTCAAAAGTGCATTCTTAAATGGATATATAAGGAAAATGTTTTTGTTGAACAACCTCCTGGATATGAAAATGAAAAATATCCTAACCATTTTTCAAGCTTAATAAGGCTCTCTATGGTCTTAAGCAAGCTCCAAGAGCTTGGTATGACCGGTTGTTCCTTTTACTTGAAAAAGGATATTCTAAGAGGTAATGTTGATCAAACATTGTTCACAAAAACAGTTAAAAATCAAATAATTGTAGTCCAAATTTATGTTGATGACATAATATTTGGATCAACCAATAAGGCCTTTGCACTGAATTTTCAAATCAAATGAAGAATGAATTTGAAATGAGCTTAATGGGAGATTTAACATTCTTTTTGGGATTGCAGGTTAACCAAACACATGAAGGAATCTTCATCAGTCAAACCAATATGTCAAGGAGCTATTAAAGAGGTTTGACTCAGAACCTCAAGCACTCAAGCACACCAATTGCAATTAATGCTAAACTAGAAGAAGATCCATCTGGTAAGTCAGTAGATCCAAAGACCTACAGAGGTATGATTGGCTCTGCTCTATCTTACAACTTCTAGACCTGATTCAGTTTTGTGTGTGTTTATGTGCTAGATTCCAATCTAATCCTAAAGAAAGTCACATGCTTGTTGTTAAACGAATCTTCAAATATCTTGTTGGAACATGTGACTTAGGTATTTGGTATCCTGCTGGTTGCAAGTTAGATCTGTTTGCCTATTGTGATGCTGATTATGCTGGGTGCAAATTAGATAGAAAAGCACAAGTGGCTTGTGTCTATTTCTAGGTGGGTGCCTTATCTCTTGGGCTTCTAAGAAGCAACATTCAGTTGCTCTGTCAACTGCAGAAGCTGAATATGTTGCAGCAGGTAGATGTGGAACTCAGATTGTCTGGGTGAAGCATCAACTTCTTGATTACAACCAAGATTTAGGTGTGTACCCATCCTATGTGATAACACTAGTGCCATAATTTGTCTAAAAACCCATTCAGCACTCCAGAACAAAACACATTGAAATTAGCATCATTTCTTGAGAGATGAGGTTGCCAAGAAATCCTTTGAAACTCCACTTCATTGAAACTGAAAAACAAATTGCAGACATATTCACTAAACCCCTTCCTGAAAACAGATTTTCTCTTAAGGAGAGAACTTGGTCTTTGTAAATGTCCACCTTCATGATCTCTCTCAAGGTTTGGGTTGAGTGTAATGCATTATCTAAGGGGGAGTTCTTTGCATCTCATAATCTTTGCTTCCTTGAGTTACATTGTTCATATCTCTCTCACTTTCAATTCTATTCCCTTATTACAATAATTCTCCAACTCTTATTGTGTTGAAATTTCTTGGTATATCAAATGGTGATTTGGAGAAGGACAAGTTATGCCTGTCTGGACACTTTCACTATGCGAGAGTATATGTCTCCGCCAAGTACTAAGAAATTGATATGCAATTGTTGAGGGGGAGCTTCTATTGTTCAAAGAGAATACTTTTTCTAATTTCAAATCTTGCTTATTTCACTTCCATTTCTTTTTGATAATGAATTCTTCAACTCTTATTGTATTGAAATTTCTGATATATCAAATAGTGTTTGGAGAAGGACAAGTTAGGCTTGTCTGGAAACCTTTCATTATGCGTGAGTATATGACTCCGCCAAGTACCAAGAAATGGATATGCAATTGTTGAGGGGAGTCTTTGTTGTCCAAGAAGAAAACTTTTCTGATTTCCAAATTTACATATCTTTATTTTGATGAAAAGTGATTGAAATCATCATCTCAGGGGGAGCTAGAAAATTCACAAGTCATGACTTTGCAAAATTCAAAACTTTTCTTGAATCTCATAATTCCTTGCATGATGTCATCATTTCGAAGTCTAGAGTCTCAAAATGAACTCTTGAGTGATCTATTATATTTTTTTACTAATCAACTTTCAACTATATCTCTCAACCCACAGAAATTCAGATCTCTTCCTAGACTAAACATCATTTGTGCCTTGAATTTAAAACATTTCCTTGTTTGCAACTGATGATTGGATGTATTTGATTTCTATCTCACAAACTCTCCAAAATTTTTAAAATCCAACAGAGCAATGGCACTTGTGCTGAGAACTGCACACCTTCACAATGAATGAAGTGCCATGTATGTCATGAGGCACTAGCTAACTCTGTTCAAAGGGGGATCAAAATAAAAATAAATTCAAAACAAAGCAACATGTGCTATGCTTTTTGACGATGACTGAGTAACTGGAATATTGGCGTCTACAAAACGTATATTTTCATGTCAAAAGGCCATCATTTACCCCTTTGAGACTTGACAATGACTAAATCTTAAGTATCCAGGGACTATGGTGTGTAAAAAGCACTAGTACTTGAGTGAAAGAGATTTATATCATTTGATAGTTTGTTAAAAGAACAAAATGTGAACATTATTGGAGATGTGTCTAGAAAGAATCATCTTCATCCTCATCCAGTTGTTCTTTGAGATTGTTTTTATTTTCAACACAATTGTATTTAGTCTAGATGACATCTTTAATTCTTTGAAGTTGAGAAATATGGTAGTTTATAGTTGATTGTTAGATATATTATATCCCTCAATTTCTCATTTTGTTGATTCAAGTCTTGGAATGCTAATATCCTGTTGGAAATTGTTTGAAAACTTGAATTGTGATGAATTTTGCAAAATATAACAAATGAATTTTTAAGCCTCTTAAAAATCCTTGAAATGATAATTCCCCTCATTGCTTATCATTCTAAAGATGTCCCAAAATTTCTCAAATTTTTCCTCTCACAAAAATTCAAATTTTCTTCAAAGGTCAGGTCGACACCATTCCTTCTCGTGTCGACACCTTCCTAAGTCAGGTCGACACTACCTTCTTCCTGTGTCGACACTGCCCTCTTGCCAGAACCTTTTAAGTCGTGGGTTCCAGATAAGCCTTGTTGTTCCTGCGGGGTATTGCACCACTGCAAGCCCCTTTTAGGCTTCAGGTCGACCCGACGATGCTTTTCCTCGTTTCCGGCAAGAAATCCCTCACATTCCTTCCTCAATCAAAACCCTTTCTCAATCATCTCTTCTCCTTCATCAAACCCCGATTCCATTCCATTCTTGCACCATGGTGAGAGTTGGGTCCTCGCCGTGGAGCAAAATCTCAGGCTTCCTCCAGGCCAGTTCCGGAAGAGGATGATGTTCCTCAGCTCGAAAGGAGACCAAAAGGAGGAATGACCCTGCACAGCAACCAGGGTCCTCCTCTGCACCTCAGCCAGCACCCAAAGAGGTAGACCATCTTCTTCAGGCAGAGGTAGGGTTTCTAGAACAAAGATTCCGGGCTCCCTTCTGGAGACTCTTCAGATTCATCATCATCATCTTCAGAGTCTTCCAAGTCTCAGGACACCACTAGTGAAGCCAAGCTTATTTTAAAGCCCAGGATAGTGGACTTATCAGACATTCAGCTAGCAGACTCATTTCCAGAAATTCAGACCTATTTCTCTTTTCAGTCTTGGTTGATATTCATTTCTGAATTTCAAATTAGTTATCCAAGACTTGTTAGGGAATTTTACAAGAACCTGAAATGCACAGAGGATGGATATAAATCAAAGGTTAAGGGCATAGTTATTGACATGCCAACTGATATAGCTGCCTCTATTTTCAAAGTACCAGATGAAGGGGCAGATTATCATCAATTTGAATTTGATCTTCATGAAGCCTATTCTATCTTGACAGGCCTACCTTCTGATGCATCTGATCCCAACAAACCCATGTTACAAGATTCAACACAAATTCCTTTCCCCCTGTGTTGAGAATCCTACACCACATATTGACCACCATTATCACTCCTCAAGGTGGTGGAAGGGACAGGTTGACAATTTTCAGAGGTTTATTCTGTATTGCATGGTCAAAGATATCAAAATCAATCTTCATGTCATTATGTATCAAATCATATCTGAAACAACAAGGAAGGACCTCAAAAGATCTCTACCATATGCTGCACATCTGACCTCAGTCTTCCAGCATTTTGGTGTGCCCTTGGAGAATGAGAAATCCCAATCTATTCCTAAGCCCAACATCTACACCTTCAAGAATATTCAAAAATTTATGGGATTTAGACTGGAGGGAAATCAAGTTCGGAGAGGGCCAGTTGTGGTTGAGGCCCCCCAAGCTCAGGAGGAACAACCTCATGATCAAGGAGAACAGCCCCAAGCTCAGGAGGAACAGCCTCAAGATCAAGGGGACCAGCCCCAAGCTCAAGAGGACAGCCTCAAATTTCAACTGGAGGTGACATTCCTTTCATGCCCACTCTCACCTCAGTTTCCCCATTTCTCTCCACAACCCATTTTCAAGCATCCACATCTTCTGGTGGGCCTCCTGTTCCACCAGAATTGATCTCCTTCCTGAATGATAAGTTTGAAACCTTGAACTCCTCCATCCAAACCATGTCAGAAACATTTGAGTTGAGGATTCAAAGATTGGAGAACACTGTATCTGCCAAATTCATAGAACAAAAAGCTGCCTCAGACTATGCAGCTCAAAGATTCAACAGACTGATTGGTACCATGGCAGATGCCTCATTACAGCTGAAGGAGCACCAGCAAAAATTGGAGACAGTTCTTAAGGGAATTTTGCAAATTCCCAAGCTGATGTCTTCAACACCAAGCAGACATTACATGAGATCACCAGCACAAGACTGTCCTTTGCTCATTTTGTGGATGATTTGGAAAGCATGAGGAACTTCAATGAGCATATTGATACACAGATATCTGATTTGACAAAGGAATTCAAGATCATGCAAAGACCTGGTTGGTCAGCTGGATCATCTTCATCCTCACAACCCATTGCAGCTGATCTAGCAAGAATTCAAGCTACCTTAATAGAGAACTCAGATAGAATGGAACACTTCTTGCACACCAAACTCACAACCATTCAAGATCAAATCAAGTCCAGCTTGACTTTTATGGAGAAAAGAATGTCTGACATTGAGACCATCTTACTTCCCCTTCCTCCTCCTCCTCCATCTTCTACTTAATGTAATTTTTCTTTTGATGATGTCAAAGGGGGAGAAGAAAGAAAGGAAGAGAAATGTTAATGTTCTTTTGTAATCTTTTGGAATGATTGTAATGGTTCTCTTGATGAATGAAATGAAATGCTTTTCTGCTTAGCTTGAATGAAATCTTCAATTGTGACTTCAATGTGAATGAAATCTTTATGTGAATGTGATTGTTTGAATACTTGTCAAGTTGCTTGACTTCTGTGTACAAAAATTCTCATTACAAGTAACTTGTGTTCCACAAGTACATCATCATCTGTTACCAAAAAAAATAAAAAATAAAAAAAAAACATCAAAAGGTCTTTGACAAGTTTAAACAAAAGAAAAATAAAATGTGAATAACAAAAATTGCTTAAAATCACACTTCATCAAAACCACATTGTATATGGATTTATTGTTGCCATCATCAAAAAGGGGGAGATTGTTGGGTTGAGTGTATATTCATATCATTTCCCTCCTATTTTGATGATGACAAGAGGTGTTTTTAAAAGCAATTTAAATGAAACATGTCAAAAACATCATACCTGAAGTCAATGTTCAAAAAGCATGTTTCAAATCACATTTATCATTTATGTTCATGATAAATCATTTAACTAATGATATATGTGTTAATTTTCAGGTACAAACACTTTTTGCAAAAGAAGTGTCGACACACCCCTCAATGGTGTCGACACAACACCTCAGTCTCAAAGGCAAAAAGTTGAAGAATTGCCTAGACTGTGTCGACACTAGTCCAAAAGCAGGTCAACACGAGTTGCAGATTCCAGGATTTACACTACTCAGGTCGACGCACTCTCAGGGCAGGTCGACACTGGATCCTGCTCCCAGAACAGCAGTTTTCAGAATTGGGGATAGCAGGTCGACGCAACACTAGAGCAGGTCGACACTGGATCCTGCTCCCAGAACAACTGTTTTCAGAACTAGGATAGCAGGTCGACACAATACCAAAGCAGGTCGACACTGGATCAGTTACCAGAACAGCCTGTTTCAAGATTTGGGCAGTGTGTCGACACCACCACCAGGGCAGGTCGACACACTACGGAAAGATTCCATCCTAAGATGGATGTTTGCCACGTGTCAGCCTAGGGCGATGGGGTATCAACCTAGAATCGTGTGCCCTTGTACCCAAAGGGTATCTTTGGAATCTTTTGGGTATAAAAGGTCCCTAATCGGCCCCCCATCATATCAGAAGAGACCCAACTAACTCTTAGAGCCTCCAAAAAGTTTCCTGGCGGCTACAAGAGGTCGTCTCCCTCCTCTGCTCTCCGTGTGCTTCCAGAAGACCAATTCTCACCAATTCAAGTGTGAGAATTGGAGTGTGATCCCTGTAGAAACCTCTGAAGCATCCCAAGGAAGCAGATCCAGTAGAAGCCTTCGTTGGAGAAGAATTCAAGGAAGATCCAACAATTCCAAAGTGCAGAGCATCGGTTTTGGACTTCAAGATTGCAAGCCTCTTCCCAATCCAAGCTTCTACAAGGGAGTACACTTGAAGAACGAAGTTATTTAATACAATTCATTGTACTTCTGTTCTTCTGAGATATCTTTTGAGATTATGCAAGTGCTTCTGCATAGCTCTCATTAGTGCTCTCATTTTCGACTAGATCTGTTGCTAGAAGGTCTATGTCTTGAGTTGGTGTCTAGCAAGTCTTATGTGAGCATTGTGCTCAAGTTGTGTGAGCATTGTGCTCAGGTTGTTGTGAGCCGTTGTGCTCAGTTTGAGTTGTCTAACTCAAGGTTGTGTTGAGTAGTCTTGCTCAGTTGTTCTAGAGTAGTCTTGCTCTAGAAGTTGTGTGAGTTGTAAGCTCTCAAGTGTTGGAGTTGTCAGGCTCCAGTGGTGTGTTACCCAGTTGTTTTAGTGAATCCTCACGGGGTGTGAGGGGTGGATGTAAGAATCACTTGGGTGATTTCCGAACCACCTAAAAATCCTTGTGCATTTGTCTAATTGTGGTTTGATCATTTCATCCGTTAGATGCTTGCATAGGATCGGTTAATATTCACTTAATCAACTTGTTTCACATCTATTTTACCAACTCACTCAAATCTCATCAGATCTGTGGTTTTTCACTGATAAAATTGCCTCTGATTCAAAAGTGTTTTTAAACTGTTTAAGCTTCCGCAAAAAGTGGCTTAGATCTATTCATCCCCCCCCTTCTAGATCTTCTCCACACCTTCACTTCGATCCTTCACTAGAGGGGGTTGAATAGGACTTCTTGCACTGTTAAAATTTATCTAAAAATTAATCACACTAGATAGTATTGTTAGTACTTAGTGTGGTGTGTGTGAAACAAGTGAGAACTTGGCGGAAACAATCACACAAGTGCATAAAGGATTTATCCTGGTTCGGACCTCCTATGAATCAGGAGTCCTACGTCCAGTCCCCAAGCACCCCTTGGGATTTTCACTAACTGCTAAGAGCACTTGGCCTTCTCTTAACCTGAGAGGTATTACAACCCACTTGCACCCAAGCAAGTCTTCCCTTCACAGAGGGGCACTACAGGGAACAAACCCTGCTGGTTGCAACACTAAAAAGAGTCACAGTGTGTCTGCTCAGAAAATGAGCAAACACAAAAGCTCAGAAAGAGAAAACAAATAAGAGTGATAGCCCTAACTCTTTCTAACTCAAGAAGGTGGGTTGAGAAAATCTAGAATACAAAAAGCCACCCAAGAACACTTGAAAGCAAGAGAGCAGGAAGTCGAAGCTTGAATCAGCTGGCTCTCTTCTGATCTTGTGAGCTCTTCTCTTTTCTGTGTAAGGAGACTTCTCTTCTCTTGTATTTTTATGGTTGTATGCACTCACATATGTCTCACTGTCTTGTGTATTGTGTCTATCTAATTCAAACTTCAGCTCCATATATATAAGACTTTCAGAGTCCTTTGTTTCCCATTGGGAGTTAGCCGTTTGAATTTGAATGTTGTGAGTCTTGAGATTGCTGAGATGTTTAGCATCAGATCTTCAATCTTAATGACTTCAGGCTATAAGGATAGCTGCATTAGCTTTTCCTGAATTCCTGCAAGCACAATACAATCCAAGTCTTTTCTCCATCTCGGGGTTAGACTGATATATATATATATATATATATATATATATATATAGTAGGAGACAAGTAGTTTACAACATACATCTATCAGTTCCAGAGAAATTCTGTCCTTTGAATAGTACATAGGTAGGTGAGCATTAAAAAGGGAATGGCACCTGCTTGGCGCGCAACACTGTTGTACAAGAACTTTTCCTTAAAATCTAAAAATTGACATTCTGAAGGACACTAACAGATCTCTTATAAGACACGTAGCTGTCTTGAGAATAAACTGAGAATCTGAGCTTCAGAAATATTTATGACAAGAAATATTAAACAGAAGAAATAGAGAAGTACAATGCTCATTTAACTATTATCATTCAGATAACACACAGAGAGTAACACAATGTACACCATGTGTCCATCTATAGTTCGTTGAATAATTGCATAAGGATTAAAACATTAATTGTATTAATAATACATAAACAATTGTGCAAAAATAATAACAGATACTTAAAAATATCTATGGATGAACACAAAAGCTAATATTATACTTCGACTTTCAAAGAGTCGGAGTACTACTCCAGTAATCCAACAAATGATATCATACTTCGACTTTCTAGGACTCGGAGTGCTTCTAGTAGTAAACGATAAGAAAGACTTCGACTGTATAGAAGTCAGAGTAGGTATCATGCTTCGACTGTGGATAGACTTTGACTGTATAGAAGTCGGAGTGAGAAATGATACAGAAGACAATCGATGCAATCAATCGATATGAACAATCGATATAAAATATAAGCAATCAATGTTAAAGTAAACAAGCGATAGATACAAACAATCGACATGCAATACAAAGGCAATCAATTGATGGACTTTGACTATAGGGAAGTCGAAGTGAGACATCGATTGAAGTTCTTTATATAGGACAATCGGTACGAGACTTCGACTTCTGGAGATTCAGAGTAGTAGAAGTTTGTTCATCAATCGATATCACACTTCAACTTTTCTAGAGTCGGAGTGGTACCAGATTGTTCTACAATCGGTAGATATATATATATATATATATATATATATATATATATATGTATACAATGTGTACTTAGAAAAATTCTTTAATGAAAGTTGACAGTGTCAACACTTAGGCTTAGTGTGTCGACATCAACTGACTGTAAAGGTTATATAGTATAATACATGTATGCCTTTACTTTAACACATTAATTCATACAAAATAAAGTGTGGTATAATTAAATAAATTTGTTTAGGAGATTACTAAAAGATTTTGTCATAAGCAAAAACAATAATCAAGCATTTGCAAGAAATAAATGCACAACAATTCTCCCCCTTTTTGTTAATGACAAAAACAATCTTTTATATAGACAGTGTAAACAAATTTATGTGTGATAAAGTATTTTGTTTTGTGTTTTGTTTGTTGTTCTCTTATCTGTTCTATATATCATTTCTCTTCTCCCCCTTTGTGGCATTAACAGAAAGGAGATAAAATAGAGAAATAGAAAGATTTGGATAGAGAAAAATGAACATAGTATATGAAAAAAAAAATTACAACTGCTCAGAAAGAGTTGAGGAGATACAGAGAGGGTGGGACTTGATTAAAGAAAGATTGAAGAAGATCCCACAGCTTCTTCTCATTTTCAGGGAATACATGGGAAAATATAGAACTGTCTGTTAGGATCGGATATTCGGTGATGGCAAAGCTAGAAGGGGGGGGGGGGTGAATAAATTTGAAAATTACTTAGAAATAATGAATCTACTTAATTAAAAACCCCACTGATCTGATGTGATTCAGTGTGCAAAGTGTGTGAGACAATTGAACAATCAGATTATGTGAACTAGTGTGTGAATGTTAAGAGTTTAATCGAACCCCTATGCATGCATCTAACGATGAGACAATATCAAACCATTGCACAAAGATTTTTAGGTGGTTCGGAAATCACACCACGTGACTCCTACGTCCACCCCTCACACAGTGAGGACACACTACTCAAAGATGAGTACAACACACACACACACTTGAGCACGATGACTCAATCACACACACACACGCTAGATCAAGTCCAC
Organism: Colocasia esculenta; assembly: GCA_014218235.1. NCBI lineage: Eukaryota > Viridiplantae > Streptophyta > Magnoliopsida > Alismatales > Araceae > Colocasia > Colocasia esculenta. The sequence goes on along the minus strand of CM024761.1, from coordinate 74,467,160 downwards.
AATAGATCAGATCCTCTAGCCTTGATCTGATCAACACACCACACACACAGAAAAACCGCTTATTAAGCGAGTTCAACCCTACAATCACACACATGCACGTTGTCTGAGACAAACACGCACTCAGAGCAACCACACACACGTGGATCAAGCACAAGGGACGCTCAAACCACTTCCACACACACAGAGTATTGAAAAGTGGAAAGAAGAAGAGTTCTGAGATGTAGAAACAAATCCAGATGTGAACTCTTCGTGGTGGTTGTCTAGAAGAACTTCAGGCTTCGTGTTGATGAAGATCAGATGATGTAGACGAAGCTTGATTCGTGGACAAATCGACTTCAACTCCGCTCGTGAGATGGATCTTCCTCACGCTGGGTGGAGAGTTGAAGCAGAGCAGTAGAGAGAGAAATCCTTCTTCTTGGTTTTGCTTAGGGTTTTGATATGGTGGTTTCTTGCTGCGAAAATACCTTTATATGATCTATATATATGGGGTCCAAACATGGAGAGTCGTGTTACAAGGGAACACCACAATATAGATCATATCCTAACCATCTGTTGTGACTTAACCTTCGACTGTCGACAGGCTCATCATAGCTGTCGACAGGCGATCCCTGGCTGTCGACAGGTAGGCTTCATCTGTCGATAGGTACACTTCATCTGTCGACAACTACTGCTCCAATTGTGTTTCCAGTAGCTTGTTTGTTCTGGATGGTCTATCTGTCGACACATGCCTTGGGGCCTGTCGACAGATGAACACTTGAAATGTATTTCTTGTTCTTTTGCACTTGATTTTTGTTGCTTGTCTTGTGTGCATTCACACCTACATTAAAAGACATTATAAGTGAGATACAATGAATACATAGGTGATCATAAAAACATTTTTCACTTTATCATTTCTTTCATGTCTTTGTCCATTGATATCATGTTTCCAACATCAAGACAACATCAATTATGTCACACATCATCAAAAATATTTAAGCACAAGACATCATACATATTTTAACTGAACATTCTCCCCCTTTTTGATGATGACAAAATTACAATTGATGTTTCTCCCTTTTGACAACATTCAAAAAGATAAATCATGCACACATAGATAAAAATAAGCAAATAACTGTGATTTCATTGATTTGAGCGAGAATTACACAGTTCAAAATGAGATCCATTACATGGCACAAAAAAAAGCAAAAAGGGAAATGACATAAGTGACTAACCCATGACCCAAACTAATAAAGAAAACTACATGACCCCATATTAATCCTAGACATGCTAAGCATCATCATTCCCAGGAGCAGTGGGATGACGAAAGTCATGAAACTCCTTAGAGAGGGTTTCAAGCTACTGCTAAATGTTGGCGTGGGAAGCATCAAAAGTGTCCATGTGGGCATTGAGTTGATCAAAGCCAGTAGTGAAGAGTTGTTGCATCTGAGCCATCTGACCGGCGAGGAAATCCCAAAGAGATGGTGCTTCAGCCGGTGGATCTTATTCTTCAAGAGCATCAACTAATTTGTAACCCATCCTATGGGCTGCAGTAAGATTGAATGCACTACAGGACTTGAGAGTTATGCACTCATCATCATAATGGGAATGCCAAGGAAGGATAGGAGTGAGGTAATGGGGTAGGCATATGGCATAGACCTCTTGGGATTAGTGAAGCATTGTTTGATGAGGTCTACCATAAGTTGAGGGAGGTTGATTTGCTTTGTCTTGAGGAAGAAGAAGAAGAGGGACTTGTGGACTTCAGTGACAAGTTCCCTACTTCCATCTTTGGGAGCAACAAGAGTGGTGAAGATGTGATGGATCAGACGGTTAAGAGGAGGGAAGGAGTTTGCATTGAGCTTGACATGGTCCTTGGTAGTATCATAGAGCTGTTGGGTGATGAGAGTATAGTACTCTGAGGCAGAGGGATGGAAGACATGAACATCAGCCCCGGAGTTGGGAATTTGAAGAGCACAGCTTAAGAGGTTGGGTATTACCTGGAAGGAGGTACCTTTCACTGTGGTGTACAACTCCATATTAGCGGTCATCCCTATATTGTTGAAAAACTCGATGGCAATAGTCGGGGAATAGTGCAGGTGAGAATATAGAAACACCGTCCAGCCCTGGGTGTCAAACAGGAGTTGCAGTCCTGGAAACATGTCCTCCAAGGACTCGAAGTCCACATACCGCGGATGAACGAATTTGGTGAAGGATCCCCGTACCCGAGAGAGTTGCAAATCCTGGGGAATGAGCAGTTCGGGCAGATGGTCGTCCCGGTGCTTGCTTCTGCACTCTGCAGGTGCCCCTGAGCCTTCCTTGACTTCGGACGAGATGGGACGCCGACGAGAGGCAAGACGTTTGCCCTTGGGAGCCATGGAGAAGGAGATGCACGAGGAAGAGAGGATCCTAAAAGAGGAGGAAGACAGAAGGAAGAAGAGACCAGAAGGAAAGGAGTCTGGGTGTTGGAGCCTTGGAGAGAGGGGTTTAGGGTTGAAAGAGGAGAAGAGAACCTTTAGGAGGAAGGAGAAAGGGTGAAGAGGCGTGGTTCCCCTTTGGATATGTTTAAATAGAGTTTGAAAGAAGGGGGTTCCACAAAATCCGACAAAAAGTGGCACCGGTTGGGCTTTTGAACCGCCCCAATTTTTGCCTGTCGACAGGTGCATAGGCATCTGTCGACAGCTACTGTCCAGTTTTGACCCAGAACTAAAATTTGAAGGATTTGAGTGGGGAATGAGTGTTCAAATGGGATTCCAAGGTTGAGAATAGGTTTATACCCATTACAAAGTGTCATAAACACTAGTATTAAGACACATAAAAATTCTACAATGGTTAAGAGATAATACTCCGAGAATCTCAAGTTGTAGCATTTAGAAGACATCGTTTAAAAACATATGACAATAAGATAACCCCTTCGAATAAAACCGTTGTAGAAAAATATGTTCCTTTGTGGGTGATGTTCAGTTTGTGCATAAAAGTAATGTCTACATGAGCAATTAACAATAAACAACATATTGCCCTTGATTTAAAAAAATAGAGGCTTCACTCTATTTCTAGCATTGAATTATTTCTTTTGTCAAGTTAATGTGGGAAAAGTGGTAATTAGGATCACTTTTCACCTTTTGACGTGAAGGTAGACATTTGGGATGCCCGTACCCCCAGTTACTCAGTGTGAGTGACCATCATACCATTGTGCAGAGATAATGAATAGACTTTTTGACGCAAAGACAGACATTTGTGATGCCCATGTCCCTGTTTACTCAGTATGGTTTATCATTGCTCTGCCTTTGTCCCATTTCATATAAATTTTGTTTGAACTTTTGAGTTTAGAAATAGGTAGCTTTTCTGTTTTTTTTTTTTTAATTTGAAAGTCAAGGTCGAAGGTTATTTAAGGTCAAAGGCCAATGTAAAAACATTACATTCAATAACCTTCTTACTTGTCAATCTATTTTAGAAACATGATCATCCACAAGGGAGTTATTCAAGCGAGTTAGGTTAAAACCATTAGATTTGTTCAATGTGTTCTAGATGATATAACCTAGACTCATGGAAGAATATTATTTCAAAATCATTGTGATTTAATCAATGTCTCTGGTACTATGTGAGAATGAAGAATTGTAACTTCAATTGAAAATACCCAATTCTCCCCTTGCATCAATAATATGAACACACTCATGAAGAAAGGATGAGGAAATATGAAGAATGCACAGAAAATGTGTATCTGTCGACAGGTAGAATGGGGATGTCGACAGATACTGAATTTCTTCAGAAATTGGGTTCTGGGAAGGCTTGGCTGTCGACAGCTGGGATTCTGGCTGTCGATAGGTACTTGATAAATCAGTTTTAAGGCTTTGAATTGAGAGAGATTGGAACCACATGATTGAGGGATAATGACACATTAAATATGACGGGTATCCCTCAAGAATTTCACTCACCAAGCCTTAACTTACTCCCCCATAGTGTGTGCATGTGATGACTCGTCATTTAAGCAATTCAATCAATGATATGCACAATCATGCCAAGTAGTTGCATACAAAAGAGACATCCATAAACATGAAAGCACCAATATATTTTAAAGAGATACATGTGACAAGATTGATGTGAAAGAATGTCCCTCAAACAACTCACTTAAAAACTATTTTTGACTTACTCCCCCATAATGTATGCATGGTATTGAAATGAACATTCATGCAATTCACACATGTTCATGTCAAGCAATTTGCACAAAGAGAGCATAAACATGATCAATTGAAGTTTTTGAGATTATGAATTTTTTCTTGATAATCTTTATATAGTAGAAGACTATTGATACTTGGCAGAGAATATTTCTCACGCATAATGATAGTTTCCAGAAAAGCCTAACTTGTCCTTCCACATTTCACCATTTGATATACCAAATACTCACTACATAAAAGATCAATTTCAATGAATTTTAAAGAATATTTTTGTACTTTTTCAAATTTACTCCCCTTAACATGTGTATGAACTGAGAAGAGTTGACAAGCAATTCATTATTATGCACATAGAATCATGGGCACAGTTAAGCAAGCATGATAGTACAAATATGATTCCAATTGTTAAGAGGCATTGTCATTTGGGGATAGCATCAAAACACATTTTTCATTGCTCAGATAAAATTAAAAATCCATTTCAATTCTAGCAGTTCAAATCTGAAGTGATAAAGAAAATTTACCTGAACAGTCTTCAATCACAGTCTCAAAAATTTTACCTTTGTTCTCCAATCATTTCTTGCCTTGCACAGCCAATGTCATGAATCCATTTACACTGTATGGCTGCAAGACATCTCAGCTTGTTGATCAAGCTGGTTTTGCGACCCACACTTGCTTGGGTCCTGCAATGACATTAATGTTAGGATTCAACAATGATTTCAGAATCCAAAATGATTTTATTTTTGGAATAGATGTATTTATTTCATTAATGGAACTATGAGCAACATTAGTTCCATACTCTTCTGTAGTCTTGTTCAAAACATCCATGTTTTCATGAAATATTTTGTTTTTAGGACTTTTAGCATGAAGAACAGAACATTTCTTTTGTCCAGCAATCATGTTTTTATGTACATGAAATTTATGAGTATTTTCAGCATGAACATGATTTTTATTCCTATGTACATGGGCATGTGTATGAACATGGGGCTTGGGAACGTACACAAGATGATCATTTATATGCCAACAGTCCCTAGAGATATGACCATGTTTATGACATGTAAAGTATTGGACAGACTTGACATATTTATGAAAGTGTTGACCTTTATTCCAGCAGAATTTGGCAAGGTGACCAGGTCTATTGCAATTAAAGTAAACGAGCTGAGTATTTACTTGAAGCTTACCATAGTATGAGTGCATTTGTTGGAATCTTTGAGATCCTCTAGTGTAGCAACCCGGAAAATATAATACTTAAAAAATTTGAAATAATAATTTCTTTAAATCAAAATAATAGAAACATATGTACCACTATCATATGTGCAAGAATACATCGGAAAATTCTTTAAAAATTATAAATGAACCCCAGACATTATTCTTAAGTGTTCTACTAAGAAATTCAAGCAACGAAAAATCCGATTGGCCAAGTGTATGTCAGAATATGACTAATTATCTAAATTAGAAACCTAAGTCGAAAAATCGTTAACACGGAAAAATAACGCGCCCATAAATCAAACAAACATGTCGGAGAGACTTCCAACATCATGAAATGATTACCCATTATCGAAATTGGACCAATGGACCTTTCATGGCCCATGAATAAATTCAAGTAAGGAAAATATAATAAATCCCAAAATTCTATTATTTCCCTATTTAAAATGGATAATTCTCCTAAGTTAAATTCCATTGAGAATGGGTTTTGTTAAATGGACCATATAAAATTTATTGGGGTAAAATAGGGATTTTTAAAAGAGGAATAATAGGAAAATATCCTAAATTCTTAACTTAAATATTAAATAAATAGAAAAGGGGTATTAAAGCATTAAAATAAGTAGTTTGAGATGGAATTGGATTCCTAAACCTACCCTAATAGGTTGGCCACGAATTTAACTCCCATCCTAACCCAAATAAGAAGTGGAAAGCTTGGAAGGAGGTTAAGAAATAGGAAATTCAGAATTTAATGGGGGTTAGAGTCCTATTAGGAAATAACAACCCAAAAAACATAAATACTCTCCTAAATCCCCCATGGCCGGCCCTAGGTCATTGCCAAGGCTTGCTGGACCAGGAGGAGAGAGGCCAAGGAGGAGGAGATCTCGTGGGGGAGAAGACTCTCTCAAGCTCTCTCTCTCGTTCTTCAAGTTCTAACCCTAGAAGAGAAAAGGAGTCAAAGGTAGGCATTCTCACGAGCAAAACTAAAGAAATTTCGACTGTAGATTGTTCCATGTATTAGGAACAAAACCCTCAAGTTTCATAATTTTCCATCGAGCCAACATTTTCTTCTTGAAGTTTGAAGTTCATTAAACACCTTGACCCGAACCTTCATGTTTAATTTATATCTTCTTGAATACTCTATCCCAAGCCTTGAAATTTTTAATGGAGATACTGATGATTGTTAGGAATCTTTCGCCCTTAAAATCCATAATTTTCATCCATCCTATCTTGCAAATTAAATCGTTGGTCTCAACTGTGTACTGTATCTTGCACCCTGTGAATTAACCTATTTGAATCATGTCGAGACCATGCTTACTTTTCAATTCCTAATTACTAAGAGTACCCTTTCATGTCTAGATCGATTCGCAGCTGGTTTCATAAATTTTCATCGACTGTACAATTAGTTATGATTTTTTGAATGACCTTGTGTCAAAGCATAGAAAGTTGGCCCGCAATCCAAGGCTCTGTACTTTTCTCACTCGAATACAAGCTCAGAACCTGAGAACGTGACGGCCCGATAGGCCACATTCTCAGGGCCGTCGTGACATAGGAATCTATCATGATCTGATCGCAACAGGGTACCCCGTCGCATTCTGGCCGCCCGACCTGACCTACCTGTCGCGATCCTCAGAAGACCCTGTCGCGTTCTGCCTGAACCCCGTCGCGACCCTTACAAGGGTGCATCGTGTTTTGGCTTTTTTCTTGGAAACCTATAAATTTTGATGCCACCTCATTCTACAGTGATTATACCCTCTATAAATAGTCCAATACACAGTAATATACACTTGTTATAACTGAACATATATTGTGTAATTTAAATACATGCCCATGACCTTTTTCTATTTATAATTTCTCTTACACATGCACACACGTGAACCATCCAAATATGGCCCAATTTGGCATGAAAATATCTCATAATGTATATGGTAAATTGATTTCAATTATATATTTAATTGCCCTATTTTAAATGAACTTGTCTTCGTTTCTCGCGATGTTTTGGGAATACAGTTATCGACGCTCCACTGTTCTAGAATTCCTCTAGAACGTCGAGCACTTGTTTCTATATACACACTCTCTCTTGACTTGGATGAACTCTCCATCGGATACTCCTTCTGCCAGACTAGCGAGTCGTTGTTCAAGGCCTCCGTAAGTCTCCTCTGTCCATAGATTCCCACATGGTCGACGAGCTGGTTGTACCCTAATACCTATGATACCCTCTAGGGATCAGCAAGATCCAAACGACCTTAGATTGTTGTCTATCCTATCTTGAATCATGCCGAACCTCTGGACCTGTGCATAACAAGGCCAGCGGAAGGGTTGTGTATTCCACCCGAGTGCCAACACCAAACGCGTGTGTTGTGCAACTGTTACTTTCGCCTGTTTACTCGACATGTTACGTGCAATGTTCCTTAGTTCTCATCTATACTCTACTCACTCATCTATTCACGTTCACTCTACTACCTCGTCTCTCTCTTCTATTAATCTAGTACTCTCTCAGTACCCTTTGAGCTGTGTGGCTCCTACTGTTTTGTACTGTTCATGACTGTCTAGCGCTAAAATGGGTCTTGTGACTCTACTGACTTGAATGCATACTGTTGAGAGCACGGAGAGTGTCCGAGGGGCTTCAATCTAGTCCTGGGGGCAGAGAGCCACCCGAAAATACCTGCAGGGACTATTGACGGTGTCTGCATTTGCACTGGTCCTGACTGACTGTTCTGAATTAGCTAGACATCTGACTGTTACACTGTTACTATTAGTCTGTTAGTTCAGACGTACTGCACTGTTACTATATTGCCACTGACTGTTACTGAACTGCTACTGTCCTGTTATTGAGCGACTACTGTCGTACTCTCTTCATGCTCTACTTGATACTTGCTATCTTGAGTTATTGCGTTCTATCCTGACTTAGTCGCATTCAAAGTAGTATATTCTCTCCCGGCTATCTACGGATAACCAAAGTGCCATTACTATTTCGATTGACGAAAGTTAATCAAAAGTGCTATACTATCTTGACTGATGAAAATCAATCAAAGTGCAATTTACTCTTTACATGACCATCTACTATCTCTCTCCTTGCTATACATGTTGCTTGCTATTTCTTGATAATGATGTTACTTGCTATTGATGTTATCGTTTCTATCGTGACTTGACTTTAATCATTGTGCTATACTTGATTCATCTGCTATTCGAACCATGTTACTTGTGCTATTACTTTCTCGACTTTACATGACTCTCTCTATCATTAGTTACTATGCCATTTAAAGCATTAATCATTTAAAGCCTGCTTGACTATTGAGATTTAAGTCCTACTGGGCGTTATCGCTCACTCTTCATTATTTGTTATTGGGTCTCAAGTAAGTCGGACAATGACGTTACACACATCAATGGGACAGGACTAGAGTGATGAGCGACCTGGAGTCAGTTCATGAAGTTGCCCTGGTACTATGGAGTCTAATAGTTATTGCTTTAGATTTCTTTTCAATGTAATGATGTCATTGAGCCCTATGTATTGGCTCCGAATTAGTGGTTGTAATAGTCTTAGTGATTTTATAATGAAATCAAGAGTTTATTTCCATTATTGTTCGTTAGATGCTCTGATGTTTGCGTCTGTATGTGCAATTTACGTTACCATACTCGTTGCTCACGTTTCCCTCTGATTTATTCCACTACTAAATTGGAGGGGCATGACAGTTGGTATCAGAGCCTAGGTTATTCTTACGTATAGGATGATCTAGGTAGACCTGCCTCGACTAGAGTCAATTATCCTACCTATGACAAGTTGGTATCAGAGCCTAGGATGTCCTTATTAGGATATTTTAAGTCTGGGGATGTTCTAGGTGAACTGCCATGACCGTGTCTAAGTCAACCACCATACCTATATGAGAGATTGGGTAGAACTTGGGGTTATGCTAGGAGCTTAACTATATGTATAAGCACCCTAAGTTTAAGAAGAAATTAATAAGTATTCTTGCTCGCAGGAACTAGAGGAGATGGCTGGCGAGCATGCACAAATACACGAATTACAACAGACTGTACAGGGGTTAACTCAAGCCCTTAACAACGTGATCCAAGCAAGAGCAAGAAATGGGGCAGGAGACTTATATGGGAACTTTCAATGAATAAATCCCCCTAGGTTTAATGGAACTCCGGATCCCGATGAAGCCGAAAATTGGGTGAAGGCGATGGAACGAATCTTTAGAGTTATGCAATGCTCAGAACAGGAGAAAGTCCTTCTGGCAACCTTACAGTTGGACCGCGATGCTAGAGATTGGTGGGAAGCTGCCAGTCGACAACTACCCAACATCAACATACAGTGGGATAAAGTTTTAGAACTCTTCAACACCAAATATTTTTCCGAGAGGATTCGTGAGAAGAAGGCAAATGAATTCACCAATTTAAAACAACGAATGATGTCTGTAGCAGAATATGAAGCCCAATTTGAAAGACTAGCACAGTATGCACCACATTTGGTGAGTACGGAAAAGATGAAGGCAAAGAAATTCTTAGAAGGGTTGAGACCTGTGTTCTGGGAAAAGTTGGCTTCACTAGACATTGAAGTATATTCAGTCATGGTATTGAGAGCTCAATTAGTAGAGGACACTATGGAACTTCTTGAAAAGATCCATAAGAAGAAGGCGTTGAAAAGGGAACGTGCTACCCATTCCAATGATAATAAATGAAGAAATACAGTAGATAGCAAGAGAATGAAAGGGGAAGTGAAGCGGAAGGAAGTCTGTGAATTTTGTGAAAAGCCAGGGCATCAGGTTGATAACTGTTGGAAGAGATTGGGCAGATGCTTGCGATGTGGAAGTCAACAACATCGAGTCATCGATTGTCCAACAAAGAAGAACCAAACTCCACACCAAGGATGATTACAAGCCCTTGTGGATATAAATCATGCCAGTGAGAGTGGACAAGGTACCATCACTAAACCCTTAGTTTGATTTCATATTATTTTCATGATAGCAAAGCCCTAAGTGGGGGAGATGATGGATTGAAATATTCAGAATAAATTGGTAGTCGTACCATATCATATGAATTTGAGGACCAAATTCTTTTTAAGTGAGGGAGGATGTAGCAACCCGGAAAATTTAATACTTAAAAAATTTGAAATAATAATTTCTTTAAAAAGAAATAATAGAAACATATGTACCACTATCATATGTGCAAGAATACATCGGAAAATTCTTTAAAAATTATAAATCAACCCCAGACATTATTCTTAAGTGTTCTACTAAGAAATTCAAGCAACGAAAAATCCGATTGGCCAAGTGTACGTCACAATATGACTAATTATCTAAATAAAGAAACTAAGTCGGAAAACCGTTAACACGGAAAAATAATGCGCCCATAAATCAAACGAACATGTCGGAGAGACTTCCAACATCATGAAATGATTATCCATTATCGGAATTGGACCAATGGACCTCTCATGGCCCATGAATAAATTCAAGTAAGGAAAATATAATAAATCCCAAAATTCTATTATTTTTCCTATTTAAAATGGAGAATTCTCCTAAGTTAAATTCCATTGAGAATGGGTTTTGTTAAATGGACCATATAAACTTTATTGGGGAAAAATATGGATTTTTAAAAGAGGAATAATAGGAAAATATCATAAATTCGTAACTTAAATATTAACTAAATAGAAAAGGGGTATTAAAGCATTAAAATAAGTAGTTTGAGATAGAATTGGATTCCTAAACCTACCCTAATAGGTTGGCCACAAATTTAACTCCCATCCTAACCCAAATAGGAAGTGGAAAGCTTGGAAGGAGGTTAAGAAATAGGAAATTCAGAATTTAATGGGGGTTAGAGTCCTATTAGGAAATAACAACCCAACAAGCATAAATACTCTCCTAAATCCCCCATGGCCGGCCCTAGCTCATTGCCAAGGCTTGTTGGACTAGGAGGAGAGGCCAAGGAGGAGGAGATCTCGTGGGGGAGAAGACTCTCTCAAGCTCTCTCTCTCGTTCTTCAAGTTCTAACCCTAGAAGAGAAAAGGAGTCAAAGGTAGGCATTCTTATGAGAAAAACTAAAGAAATTTTGACTGTAGATTGTTCCATGTACTAGGAACAAAACCCTCAAGTTTCATAATTTTCCATCGAGCCAACATTTTCTTCTTGAATTTTGAAGTTCTGCAAACACCTTGACCCGAACCTTCATGTTTAATTTATATCTTCTTGAATACTCTATCCCATGCCTTGAAATTTTTATTGGAGATACTGATGATTGTTAGGAATCTTTCGCCCTTAAAAGCCCTAATTTTCATCCATCCTATCTTGCGAATTAAATCGTTGGTCTCAACTGTGTACTGTATCTTGCACCCTATGAATTAACCTATTTGAATCATGTCGAGACCATGCTTACTTTTCAATTCCTAATTACTAAGAGTACCCTTTCATGTCTAGATCGATTCGCAGCTGGTTTCATAAATTTTCATCGGCTGTACAATTAGTTATGATTTTTTGAACGACCCTGTGTCAAAAGATAGAAAGTTGGCCCACAATCTGAGGCTCTGTCCTTTTCCCGCTCGAATACAGGCTCAGAACCTGAGAACGTGACGGCCCGATAGGCCACATTCTCAGGGCCATCGCGACACAGGAATCTGTCATGATCTGATCGCAACAGGGTACCCCGTCGCGTTCTGGCCGCCCGACCTGACCTACCTGTCGCGATCCTCAGAAGACCCTATCGCGTTCTGCCTGAACCCCGTCGCGACCCTTACAAGGGTGCGTCGCGTTCTGGCTTTTTGCTTGGAAACCCATAAATTTTGATGCTACCTCTTTCTACAGTGATTATACCCTCTGTAAATAGTCCAATACGCAGTAATATACACTTGTTGTAACTGAACATATATTGTGTAATTTAAATACATGCCCATGACCTTTTTCTATCTATAATTTCTCTTACACATGCACACACGTGAACCATCGAAATATGGCCCAATTTGGCATGAAAATATCTCATAATGTATGTGGTAAATTGATTTCAATTATATATTTAATTGCCCTATTTTAAATGAACTTGTCTTCGTTTCTCGTGATGTTTTGGGAATACCGTTATCGACGCTCCACTGTTCTAGAATTCCTCTAGAACGTCGAGCACTTGTTTCTATATACACACTCTCTCTTGACTTGGACGAACTCTCCATCGGATACTCCTTCTGCCAGACTAGTGAGTCTTTGTTCAAGGCCTCCGTAAGTCTCCTCTGTTCATAGATTCCCACATGGTCGATGAGCTGGTTGTACCCTAATACCTATGATACCCTCTAGGGATCAGCAAGATCCAAACGACCTTAGATTTTTGTCTATCTTATCTTGAATCATGCCGGACCTCTGGACCTGTGCATAACAGGG